>JAWQFJ010028215.1:40000-65000 GCA_034096865.1 Theodoxus fluviatilis | reverse complement strand
GACTCTGTTGGCTGTTTGACTCTATTGGCTGCTTGACTCTGTTGGCTGATTGACTCTATTGGCTGCTTGACTCTATTCGATACTTGACTATCGGATACTTGACTCTATTGGCTGCTTGACTCTGTTGGCTGTTTGACTCTATTGGCTGCTTACTCTATTCGATACTTAACTATCGGATACTTGACTCTATTGGATACTTGACTCTATTGGCTGCTTGTCTCTATTGGATACTTGACTCTATTGGATACTTGACTCTATTGGATGCTTGACTCTATTGCATACTTGACTCTATTGGCTGCTTGACTCTATTGGCTGCTTGACTCTATTGGCTGCTTGATTCTATTGGATACTTGACTCTATTGGATACTTGACTCTATTGCATACTTGACTCTATTGGCTGCTTGACTCTATTGCATACTTGACTCTATTGGCTGCTTGACGCTATTGGATACTTGACTCTATTGGCTGCTTGACTCTATTGGCTGCTTGACTCTATTGGCTGCTTGATTCTATTGGATACTTGACTCTATTGGCTGCTTGACTCTATTGGCTACTTGACTCTATTGGCTGCTTGATTCTATTGGATACCTGACTCTATTTGCTGCTTGACTCTATTGGCTGCTTGACGCTATTGGCTGCTTGATTCTATTGGCTGCTTGACTCTATTGCATACTTGACTCTATTGGCTGCTTGACTCTATTGGCTGCTTGACTCTATTGGCTGCTTGATTCTATGGGATGCTTGACTCTATTGGCTGCTTGACTCTATTGCATACTTGACTCTATTGGCTGCTTGACTATATTGCATACTTGACTCTATTGGCTGCTTGACGCTATTGGATACTTGACTATCGGATACTTGACTCTATTGGCTGCTTGACTCTATTGGATACTTGACTCTATTGGCCGCTTAGTCAAGCATTGGCTTCTTGACTCTATTGGCTGCTTGCCTCTATTGGCTGCTTGACTCTATTGGCTGCTTGACTCTATTGGCTGCTTGATTCTATTGGATACTTGACTCTATTGGATACTTGATTCTATTGGATACTTGACTCTATTGGCTGCTTGACTCTACTGGATACTTGACTCTATTGGATACTTGATTCTATTGGATACTTGACTCTATTGGCTGCTTGACTCTATTGGATACTTGACTCTACTGGCTGCTTGACTCTATTGGATACTTGACGCTATTGGATACTTGACTCTATTGGATACTTGACTATCGGATACTTGACTCTCTTGGATACTTGACTATATTGGATACTTGACTCTATTGGATACTAAACTATTGGATACTTGTCGCCATTGGATACTTGACTATCGGATACTTGACTCTATTGGCTGCTTTACTCTATTGGATACTTGACGCTATTGGATACTTGACTATCGGATACTTGACTCTATTGGCTGCTTGACTCTATTGGATACTTGTCTCTATTGGTTGCTTGACTCTATTGGATACTTGTCTCTATTGGATACTTGACGCTATTGGATACTTGACTATCGGATACTTGACTCTATTGACTGCTTGACTCTATTGGATACTTGACGCTATTGGATACTTGACTATCGGGTACTTGACTCTATTGGCTGCTTGACTCTATTGGATACTTTTCTCTATTGGATACTTGACGCTTATGGATACTTGACTATCGGATACTTGACTCTATTGGCTGCTTGACTATATTGGGTGCTTGACTCTATTGGATACTTGACTGTATTGGATGCTTGTCTCTATTGGATACTTGACTATATTGGATGCTTGTCGCTATTGGATGCTTGACTATATTGGATGCTTGACTATATTGGATGCTTGACTATATTGGATGCTTGACTGTATTGGATGCTTGTCTCTATTGGATACTTGACGCTATTGGATACTTGACTATCGGATACTTGACTCTATTGGATACTTGACGCTATTGGATACTTGACTATCGGATACTTGACTTTATTGGCTGCTTGACTATATTGGATACTTGACTCTACTGGCTGCTTGTCTCTATTGGATGTTTGACGCTATTGGATACTTGTCTCTATTGGCTGCTTGTCGCTATTGGATGCTTGAATCTATTGGATACTTGACTATATTGGATGCTTGACTCTATTGGATGCTTGACTCTATCGGATACTTGACTCTATTGGCTGCTTGACTATATTGGCTGCTTGTCTCTATTGGATACTTGACTATCTGATACTTGACTCTATTGGCTGCTTTATTCTATTGGATACTTGTCTCTATTGGATGCTTGACTCTATCGGATACTTGACTGTATTGGATGCTTGACTCTATTGGATGCTTGACGCTATTGGATACTTGTCTCTATTGGATGCTTGACTCTATCGGATACTTGACTCTATTGGATGCTTGTCTCTATTGGATGCTTGACTCTATTGGATACTTGACTCTATTGGCTGCTTGACGCTATTGGATACTTGACTCTATTGGATGCTTGACTCTATCGGATACTTGACTGTATTGGCTGCTTGACTCTATTGGATGCTTGACGCTATTGGATGCTTGACTCTATTGGATGCTTGACTCTATTGGATACTTGACTCTGTTGGATACTTGTCTCTATTGGATGCTTGACTCTATCGGATACTTGACTGTATTGGATGCTTGACTCTATTAGATGCTTGACGCTATTGGATACTTGTCTCTATTGGAGGCTTGACTCTATTGGATACTTGACTCTATTGGCTGCTTGACGCTATTGGATACTTGACTCTATTGGATACTTGACTCTATTGGATGCTTGACGCTATTGGATACTTGTCTCTATTGGATGCTTGACTCTATTGGCTGCTTGACGCTATTGGATACTTGACTCTATTGGCTGCTTGTCGCTATTGGATGCTTGACTGTATTGGATACTTGACTGTATTGGATGCTTGACTGTATTGGATGCTTGACTGTATTGGATGCTTGACTGTATTGGATGCTTGACTGTATTGGATGCTTGACTGTATTGGATACTTGACTGTATTGGATACTTGACTGTATTGGATGCTTGACTGTATTGGATACTTGACTGTATTGGATGCTTGACGCTATTGGCTGCTTGACTCTATTGGCTGCTTGTCGCTATTGGATGCTTGACTCTATTGGCTGCTTGACGCTATTGGATACTTGACTCTATTGGCTGCTTGTCGCTATTGGATACTTGACTATATTGGATACTTGTCTCTATTGGATGCTTGACTCTATTGGCTGCTTGACGCTATTGGATACTTGACTCTATTGGCTGCTTGTCGCTATTGGATGCTTGACTCTATTGGATGCTTGACTGTATTGGATACTTGACTGTATTGGATACTTGACTGTATTGGATGCTTGACTCTACTGGATACTTGACTCTATTGGCTGCTTGACGCTATTGGATACTTGACTCTATTGGCTGCTTGTCGCTATTGGATGCTTGACTCTATTGGATGCTTGACTGTATTGGATACTTGACTGTATTGGATACTTGACTGTATTGGATGCTTGACTCTACTGGATACTTGACTATATTGGATGCTTGACTCTATTGGATACTTGACTGTATTGGATGCTTGACTGTATTGGATACTTGACTGTATTGGATGCTTGACTATATTGGATGCTTGACGCTATCGGATACTTGACTGTATTGGATGATTGACTCTATTGGCTGCTTGACTCTATTGGCTGCTTGACTCTATTGGCTGCTTGTCGCTATTGGATGCTTGACTCTATTGGCTGCTTGACTCTATTGGCTGCTTGTTGCTATTGGATGCTTGACTCTATTGGATACTTGACTGTATTGGATGCTTGACTATATTGGATGCTTGACTCTATTGGATGCTTGACGCTATCGGATACTTGACTGTATTGGATGATTGTCTCTATTGGATGCTTGACGCTATTGGATACTTGACTCTATTGGCTGCTTGACGCTATCGGATACTTGACTGTATTGGATGATTGTCTCTATTGGATGCTTGACGCTATTGGATACTTGACTCTATTGGCTGCTTGACTCTATTGGCTGCTTGACTCTATTGGCTGCTTGACGCTATTGGATACTTGACTCTATTGGCTGCTTGTCGCTATTGGATGCTTGACTCTATTGGATACTTGACTCTATTGGCTGCTTGTCGCTATTGGATACTTGACTCTATTGGATGCTTGACTCTGTTGGCTGCTTGACTCTATTGGATGCTTGACTCTATTGGATACTTGACGCTATTGGATACTTGACTCTATTGGATGCTTGACTCTATTGGATGCTTGACTCTATTGGATGCTTGACGCTATTGGATGCTTGACTCTATTGGCTGCTTGACTCTATTGGATGCTTGTCGCTATTAGATGCTTGACTCTATTGGATACTTGACTCTATTGGATGCTTGACTCTATTGGATGCTTGACTCTATTGGATTCTTGACTCTATTGGACGCTTGACTCTATTGGATGCTTGACGCTATTGGATGCTTGTCTCTATTGGATACTTGACTATATTGGATGCTTGACTCTATTGGATGCTTGACTCTATTGGATGCTTGACTCTATTGGATGCTTGACGCTATTGGATGCTTGTCTCTATTGGATGCTTGACTATCGGATACTTGACTCTATTGGCTGCTTGACTCTATTGGATGCTTGACTCTATTGGATACTTGACTCTATTGGCTGCTTGACTCTATTGGATGCTTGACTCTATTGGATACTTGACTCTATTGGCTGCTTGACTCTATTGGATGCTTGACTCTATTGGATGCTTGACTATCGGATACTTGACTCTATTTGCTGCTTGATTCTATTGGATACTTGTCTCTATTGGATGCTTGACTATCGGATACTTGACTCCATTGGCTGCTTATCTCTATTCGATGCTTGACTCTATTGGGTGCTTGACTCTATTGGATGCTTGACTATATTGCATACTTGACTCTATTGGATGCTTGACTATCAGATACTTGACTCTATTGGATACTTGACTGTATTGGATGCTTGTCTTTATTGGATGCTTGACTCTATTGGATGCTTGACTATCGGATACTTGACTCTATTGGCTGCTTGACTCTATTGGATGCTTGACTCTATTGGATACTTGACTCTATTGACTGCTTGACTCTATTGGAATTTTTGACTCTATTGGATGCTTGACTATCAGATACTTGACTCGATTGGCTGCTTGATTCTATTGGCTGCTTGACTCTATTGGATACTTGTCTCTATTGGATGCTTGGCTCTATTGGCTGCTTGACTCTATTTGATGCATGACTCTATTGGATACTTGACCCTTATGGCTGCTTGTTTCTATTGGATACTTGTCTCTATTGGATGCTTGGCTCTATTGGATACTGGATATTTTATGAAAAAGCAGCATCCCAGTGCGGGAGACCAAAATTATGATAAAGGGCAGGAGGTCAGTGACACTTACACTGCAAACCCAGCAGTCAGCATTAATACCTAACATTGTTACACTGAAGTGTTTTTACCAACACAAAGAAAATGTTCAACCCAGTAGAAATTCTACCGAAAAACACAACATCTTTACATTCAAATTTTCTCACAATGCAAAGAAGACCTGAAGATTGGCTAAATAATACGTTTCTTTCACATCTGGTAAAACAGATTAAGGCATACAGTTCGTTCAAGTAAAACACATGACATATTGCCTTACTTATTTTTTTATAGATACATTATCTACTCAAAGAAACTTCCTTTTCATGCATATGTTTTACATGAATAAGAATAAATTATGTATATATACACTGGAAAAGATGTTTGAGACAACATATTCTAACTTATTGTAGAAATATTTGTTATCTGCTTGCAGTTCCCACAGTGTTTGGTCAAAGCCTCAAACACACTGCAAATACCGATCACATGCTAAAGTCTGTAAAATTTCAATTACAGCTACTTGCGGCCTCGATGAACTACAAGACTCCTGAAGAGGTAAAGAAGATAATTATTACAATATGCTCATTAGCAGTCCATGAAGCATATCATTGCCTCTCTCAGTTCTTTCATCTGTACCCCTGCCAAAGTATTCAGATCACACATGATGAAAATGATATTTACGTGCTCCTGTGTCTTCTGCCAAAATTGCTGGATTTACTTTACGGGCTTTAGGGTCAGTGAATTGCACAAGAAAATATTTAGTTATATCCACTGATCGCCAGACCCGGCAAAAGCCATTTTACCAGTAACATTGAAAGAAATGCGAAGAAAGAGAAGATTGACACAGAAGTGCCTACATACAATTTTACTCAGGCCAATAGTTTACAGACTTAGAGAATGGTGGAAACGAATGAAGACGGAAGAAGCTAAATGCAAAAAATCGAAAGAGTCTGGACATTTCAATCGCTGCGGCGTAGATACAGTGAATCAACCCATGTCGAGCACATTTGCACCAATAAGTTGTGAGGCAGCTATTGAACTTTCGAGATTCTCTGTGGTATAAGGTGTGAGGTACTAGTTGCATAGAGTACGGAGCAAATTTAGGAGCCTTGAAATCGAGAATTGTGTTAATGTACCGAATTCGAATCTTTATGCGTGTGAAAGAACATATCAATTTGACAGGGGGAAACAAACTTCTTTCATTTACAGGATGTGTGCTTTCATACGTGGGCGCATTGATGCATGTGTATAAATGAGTATGTGTATGTGGCATTGCGTGCATGGTCAGAACTGTGATACATCAAAACCACTGGCAGCCCACGGAAAGCACTGTATACAACTGTAAAAGAACCGGGGCGAAAAGATCGAAAACACTGCGAGATGGTCAGATTGAAGTGCTGTAGCGTGGAAAATAGTAACCCGTGGAAAACAGTAACGGAAGTCATCGCAGAGTTATCTGCGAGGGACGTGCTGAGAATTCCACTCTAAAAAGAGACGGCACCTGCCACTCCGCCTGACTGACTTGGCACGCCCGGGGAGTTATGCTAAGATCCGGCCGCGTAAATATATCTGCGTTTTGTGACAAACGTCTTTCTCGGCGGTACTGTACTCCATGCACCTTAACGGTGCGCGTGATTCGGGTGTAATCTTAAGCTAAACGACGTTTATTGGCGCTGCTGAAATGGTCGAAGTCGGAAACATTCGGAACGTCGTTTAGCTTAAGATTACACCCGAATCACGCGCACCGTTAAGGTGCATGGAGTACAGTACCGCCGAGCAAGACGTTTGTCACAAAACGCAGATATATTTACGCGGCCGGATCTTAGCATAACTCCCCGGGCGTGCCAAGTGAGTCAACGGTCGCGTTTTATAAAACCAGACTACAAACAGACTACAGGGAGGTGACTCCCATATTATTTCCGGCAGGGGAGACGGCTTTACAGGAGGAAAAACTTTTTTGAACACTACATCATGTGTTAAACTACACAAATGCACCAAAACCTCGTAAAGCAACTAATGCGTCGTTTGTCGGAATATATTCCATGCGAAGAACAGATGCAGTAGCGGTAAATTGCATAAAGCACGTCCCTCGCAGATAACTCTGCGATGACTTCCGTTACTGTTTTCCACGGGTTACTATTTTCCACGCTACAAGTGCCACGTTATCAGTACGTAACCTGTGGATTTTTGCAGGAGAAAACTTATCGCAACCCTGCAACAACAAAAAAACCTGCAGGAAAACAGGGAGTCAGTCCTGTATCAAACCACTCCTGGTTTCACACGAAACAGTCTTTTCAGTTTAAATACTTTTCAGACTACGAACGGCTTACAAAACTGTCCCTCTGTCTGCAGGCAGCCAAGCTCATCTTCGAGGCGCTGTGGCAGCACCTGACTTCCGTGCTCCTCAAGGAGGACGAGGAGACGCTCAGCCCGCTACAGCGCATGCGTGCCGAGCACGACGCCTTCCTGAACACGCGCACTTACCGCTACTTTGCTGGCGACCCCTACTTCCGGAAGCTGGACGAGTTTCATGTCCACGGCGTCATTTCCGGTGAAGAAGCAGATGATGAAAACACACAAGGAAGTGGCAAAAAAGAGGGACATACTACCGAGATCATTGTTACTGGTGGGTATGAGCTCTTTTAGTCATACGGAAGCCAATGATATGATGAAAAAACAACCACAGCAACAACAACAACAACAAAACTATGTATTTTCTCTAACCCCCTTGAATTAGGTGTTAAGAATTATAAGAGAAAATCCAGGCATACGTAGATGGAAGCAAACTTGACTGCGACTGCAGTGTGTTGTAGACCAAATAGCAGAAAGCCCCACTCATTGACAGATATACAAAATACATTCTCCATTACAAACACACACTCTCTCCCTCTCTCTCTCTCTCTCTCTCTCTCTCTCTCTCTCTCTCTCTCTTTCTCTCTCTCTGTGTCTTTGTCTCTGTCTCTGTCTCTGTCTCTGTCTCTGTCTCTGTCTCTCTGTCTCTCTCTCTTTCTCTCTCTCTCCCTCCCTCTCTCTCTGTCTCTCTCTGTCTCTCTGTCTCTCTCTCTCTCTCTGTCTCTGTCTCTGTCTCTCTCTCTCTCTGTGTCTCTGTCTCTGTCTATCTCTCTCTCTCTCTCTGTGTGATATGAGTGTGTTGTGTGTGTATATGTGTGTGTACGTGCGTGCGTGTGTATGTGTGTGTGAATGTGTGTGTGTGTGTGTGTGTGTGTGCACGCGCGTGTGTGTATGTTTGCCTTCGTGGGAATGTGTGTGTCAAATGGAGCGGATCCATGTTAGAACAACACGCCTTCGGATAAATCATATGTTCAATCAAAAAACTCACATGAATACTCTGTAATACATTCTGCCATTCATTTCAGTTCAGTCTCTTAACCCTGAGATGGGTTGTTGAGGCACCACTGATGACTTTCGGACAATCTTCTTCTATCGATCTCTATCCTCTGTGGCTCGCTGTGAGTCAGCAAAGGTCAAGCCTGTCCACTCTTTCATGTTGTCTTCCCACCTCTTTCCCTGCCTGCCTCTCCTTCTCCCACCTGGTACGGTACCTTGCAGGATGGTCTTAGCCAGCCTACTGCCTCTTGACACGTGACCGTACCACTTCAGCTTTCTGCTTTTCACGATTGAGAAAGGTCTTCGTACTGTCCAATTGCTCTCCTGATCCTGTTGCTGACTTCCTCATTCGTGACATGGTCTTTATATGAGATGTTCAGAATATTGCGGTAGCATCTCATTTCCAGGGCTTGTATCCGTCTCTGTAGTTCAGATGTGAGTGTCCAGGACTCGCATTCATACAAGAATACGGAGATGGCCAGCGTGCGCATGAGCCTGATCTTCGACGCGAGAGTGATATTTCTGTCACGCCATATTGGCTTTAACTTTGCCAATGCTGCTGTTGTTTGTGCTATCCTGGACCGTATCTCTGGTTTGGACCCTTCATCAGTCACAATAGATCCCAGGTACTGGAAGTTGTTCACAGCTTCCAGTTTTTGGCCCTTCACTTTGATTTCCATTTTGAAGCCCCGAGGATTGTTCGTAATCACCTTGGTCTTCTCGGCGCTGATCTCCATGCCATATGCCTGTGAGGTCTTGTCCAGGTGATCGACAAGACTAGTCAGCTCCTCTTCACTTCCTGTTAATCCATCAATGTCATCAGTAAAACGTACGTTGGTGATCTTTCTGCCACAGATGCTGATTGCTCCTTCGTGGTCTGCTAGGGCATCAGTCATTATCCGAAAGGATAATGATTGATTCTGCCATACGGTCTGCAAATGGACAGCAGCAGCTATTCAAACTCCACCTGTCCAGTCTCTTCCATCTGCACACAGTCCGCAACAAGAGCTCATAGTTAAATGACAGAAGAGAAAACACCTGCAGAACTTTTACCTTCGGAGTGTTCTCACTTTCTCACATCCAGCCCCTGGCGAGACTGCGGCTCCCAGGCCCAGGGCCGTGGTGGTGACTGCCAGACGAGGCCTGGGCAAATCCGCCCTGGTCTGCAACTGGATTCAGCACAGGCGTCGAATGGACACCAAGGACATCATCATCTACCACTTCGCGGGTACTCCTCAAGGAAGCACAGGTAGGTCACGGTTTTTTTCTCTCAAGTGTGTAGGTGTCTTATTAGGAAGCATGTCGTACTGATTTAATCGTCAAACGGTTATATGAGGTCACTGAGAGAAAACATTTGCTGATACCGATGGCTCTTGGATGCTATTTCATTATTAAAAAAACTTGTTGCGTATTATTATTCACGTGTTGGAGACTCGTCCCAAAAATTATTGCCCAATTTTCAACAATCTTTGTTTACCTTATTATTTTTGCTCATTGATGCCCCACTGCTATATCATATTCAATAGTAGCCCATGTCCACGCCAAAACAGATGTACAAGTAGAAGAATCACTGTCAAAATCATGTGCTGAGTATTCTTATCTTCCTGTCGCAGACCCAACGAAAATGATGGACCGAATCCTAGGTGAACTGCGAGAAGCCCTTGGAACGAAGAGTTCCGATGAGGAGCAGGAAGCCACACAGGCCAAGGGCGGCAAGGAAAGCAATGCGGTGCAGAGGATAGAAAAGTTCAAGCAACCCAAGGCCAGAGAGCTGCCCGAAATCCTGGGCCTGATCAAGATGGAGCTTGAGAAGGTGGAGAAGGCGGGGAGAAAGCTCATCTTGGTGATCGATGGTCTGGAGAATGTCTTCAAAGGCCACAAAATCCGCAAGGTATAACTGGCCTTAAGGCTGAGGGATTTTCACCCAAGAGAGACCTGATTTGTACACTTGATTACGTTTCTGAGGCTTGTTTCAAAACAAGCATTTCTTTGATATTTCGTTCCTTTTGGGTATTGCCATATGCGCGCGCGCGCGCGCGTGTGTGTGTGTGTGTCTGTGTGTGCGTGTGTGTGTGTGTGTGTGTGTGTGTGTGTGTGTTGGGTTATTTCGTTGTCGGAGGTAACGCACGATAATCAAGATGTCCGTCTTATGAATAAATAACAGTTTGCAAATCATATATTAACAAAACCTCTGTTCTGATCTCATACACGGAAACGAGGGGCTGGAGGGCCCCTCAAACACTACAAAGACTGCCTCAAGCCCTCATTGAAAGCATGCAGCATCCAGAAGCCACTGAGGACGCCAGGTCAACGACAGTAATTCCTAGAGAGAAGGAGCCTCGTGCTTACAAAGGAATATGTGTTTGATCGGAACAACAAGAGACGACTGGAAGAACATGATGCATTGCAGGGAACATTAATTTGGACACACCCATTGCCTGTGTTCATTGCCACAGATTCTACGCATCTTAAATTGGAATGTGGTATCATCTTCGGCAGCATGCCTCACATGTTGAGAGTCCTCGCTCCAGATTTTGTTATTCGTGAAAAGACCTAACATGCTTTGGATGCTTATGATCTTCGTTGTATCCTGCACTATCAAAATGAGAAACTTTCCGATAGAGTTTTCTTTCCTGATACTAAGAATGGCGCTGTCTGTCTCTGTCTTGCAGCTGCTGTTCTGGCTGCCGGAAGGACTGAGTGCCTGCGTGACGCTGGTGGTATCCTGCCTGGACTCGGACACGCCTCTGATGGACGAGATGGTCACGGTCCGTCGCTTCCACACGTTGAAGGTCCTGCCCCTGGCCAGGGAGACGCAGCAGCAGCTCTGTGTGGTAGGCAACCTTGCTTACACCTAGTATGTGTGGTAGGCAGCCTTGTTTACACCTAGTGTGCGTGGTAGGCAGCCTTGTTTACACCTAGTGTGCGTGGTAGGCAGCCTTGTTTACACCTAATGTGCGTGGTAGGCAGCCTTGTTTACACCTAATGTGCGTGGTAGGCAGCCTTGTTTACACCTAATGTGCGTGGTAGGCAGCCTTGTTTACACCCAGCGTGTGTGGCAGACAGTTTGGCATACACCTTTGTGTTTGAGGACAGCAGCCTTGTTTACACCTAATGTGCGTGGTAGGCAGCCTTGTTTACACCCAGCGTGTGTGGCAGACAGTTTGGCATACACCTTTGTGGTTGAGGAAAGCAGCCTTGTTTACACCAAGTGTGCACAGTGAGACGCCTTGATTACATCCAGGTTGGAGCGGCAGGCAATTTTTTTTACATCTATTTTTATACGACGGTCAGTCTTGTTTACATGTCGATGTTTTGGTTAGGGAGTCTTTTTTACCCGAGGATGTATGTGGTACGCAGCCTTGTTTGACACCGAACGGTTAGCATGAAATAAGATATGTTTGCTTTCACACAGCTATGTTTGGGAGCTCGCTAAATTTGCTGGCACTGATACGCTAGCTTTGTGTTGGGGAGGCTAGTTTCACTAAATAACTGATTTTAGGGCATTGTAAAGTATGCCTGATTCTCCATGCTGTTTGTTGTTGGCCTACTTACTCTCTCTCTCTCTGTCGGTCTGTCTCTCTCTCTCTCTCTCTCTCTCTCTCTCTCTCTCTCTCTCACACACACACACACACACACACACACACACATACACACACACGCTTCCACCCTCCTTCGAGCATGCACACACCAAAAAAGACGCCTACGAACGCTGGTATATGTTATTCCACACACCACGCAAGTGTAACAAATAGCAAGAGCCGGTCGAGCACCTCTCACCACCTGAAACTGCTTGCTGGGGCACGGGGCCTGCGCCACCAGCTCGCCAGCCGTGGCCCTGAGCAGCCCAAGAGAGAAAACGGGTGGCATAGGGTCAGACTCAGATCATTGACATCCACCTTGCTGCCATCTTTCTGTCTGTAGAGCACGCTGAAGGAGGCAGGGAAGGAGCTATCTCCCAAGCAGCTGCAGCGTGTTGTGGAGGCCCCACAGACCCAGAGTCCATTCTTCTTGACCATCGTGCTCCACGTCAGTATGGGCAGTCCTCGAAGTCTTTGTCCACGTGAGATTTGTGTGTGTGTGTGGGGGGGGGGGGGGGGCGCGGGGTGTGTGGAAGCTGAGTGGTGGATCGTGGTGATGGTTATGGAGGTGGACGTGGCAGTGTATGTGTGTGTGTGTGTGTGTGTGTGTGTGTGTGTGTTTGTTTACGTGTTTGTGTGTATGTGTGTTCGTGTGTATGTGTGTTCGTGTGTGTGTGTGTGTGCGTGCGTATGTGTGTGTGTGTGTGTGTGTGTGTGTGTGTGTGCGTGTTATGTTTGCTTTTTAGTATCTTTGCAACTATAAAGCTCAATTTGTGTGTGTTTGTGTTTTTTTCTCTATTTGTATAATTGTACTCATGCATTCCCGTACTACTTAAGCTGCTAGATTCAAACTTGACACATACTTTTGGTGGCCTAAAGAAGTTACAGGTTATCTACATTTATGGTAGCGACATCAAGGGCTGGTTTTTGGACGTATCTTTTTAGCACTAGCCAGTGTTAAGCCATACTAGCCCTTGCTTGCAAAGAGTTTGGCCCCCAGAAGTGGTCATGCATGGTAGAGTTAAGGCGTGTCCATCACTGCACTTAAAGGACGTTCCCACTAATACGATTGTTGGTCTGGGAGGGGGAGGGGGGGGGGGGGGGTCAGTGGGATAGGTAGGGAGATGGAGGAGAAGGAGAAGAAGAAGAAAAATCTCCGCTAAGTGGGAAGACAGGAGGAGGAAGAGTGGGCAAACCCTGCTATTGTCTGCTTCTATAATCTGGTCAAGTGGATGTCTTTTGCCAAACTCCTGTGTAGCAGGTGTGATGGGTGTAGCGGGAAAGGCCCGATAGTGTAAATGAATCTACATGTATATATGTTCGTGTCGCTGGTCCATTCTGGTGGAGTATTATATGCCTGGCGGGCTGGCTGGCTGGCTAAAACCCGGAGACATCTTTTGTCGAAGATTAACATGTGACTTTCTTTTGCATATTGCATTCTCAATCCTCCTTTCAGGAGCTCTGTGCATTTGGATACTTCAGGAAGCTTGACGAAATAATTGACTCGATGCTGAAGAACAAAAAGTACGTAAAAATGTCAATATGTATTTTAGCATAATTGTTTTCTGATTCAAAACGGCAAGAAAAATATGTAATAATGAGAATACATACGCCAACGAAACTATTAACGGTGCTAGGAAAGATGAATGGATGTTCCTCATCGTGTGTTAAAGTAGAAGTGTGTGTGTGTGTGTGTGTGTGTGAATGTGTGTATGTGTGTGTATGTGTGTGTATGTGCGTGTGTATGTGTGTATGTGTATATGTGTGTTTGCGCGCAGGTGTTTGCATGTGTATGTATTGCAGGAAAGATTGCCTGGAAACGCTGAGCGAAGTTTTTCATTTAGATTGCTTCAAAAGCGAATATTCCGAAAATAAGACTGATTATGCACTGCTATTGTGCAAACAACTTGTGTATTCCACATGTATGCAAACCAAACTGTGACGTGATAGCTAATGACTGACCAATCTAAGAGAATTCAACGCTACCAATCAGTATCTACGATATTCTCAGAAAGCTTTGCGACCTTCATTTCAGAGTGTACGAGCTGTTCCAACATTGCTATCTCCCCCGGCTGGAGGAGGAATACAATGTCAAGGGACACGAACACATCGTGCAGAAGGTAGGCAGACCCAGAATATGCGTTCACTCGTGTTGCGTGGTCCATGCACACTCACTTGCAGTGCATCTTGTGGTGTAGGTCTGTTTCCCTGGAGTCTCACTTGCAGTGCATCTCGTGGTGTAGGTCTGTTTCCCTGGAGTCTCTCATGAAGTGCATCTTGTGGTGTAGGTCTGTTTCCCTGGAGTCTTTCCTGAAGTGCATTTCGTGGTGTAGGTCTGGTCTGTTTCCCTGGAGTCTCTCATGAAGTGCATCTTGTGGTGTAGGTCTGTTTCCCTGGAGTCTCTCATGAAGTGCATCTTGTGAGGTAGGTCTGTTTCCCTGGAGTCTCTCCTGAAGTGCATCTCGTGGTGTAGGTCTGTTTCCCTGGAGTCTCACTTGCAGTGCATCTCGTGGTGTAGGTCTGTTTCCCTGCAGTCTCACTTGCAGTGCATCTCGTGGTGTAGGTCTGTTTCCCTGCAGTCTCACTTGGAGTGCATCTCGTGGTGTAGGTCTGTTTCCCTGGAGTCTCTCCTGGAGTGCATCTTGTGGTGTAGGTCTGTTTCCCTGGAGTCTTACTTAAAGTGCATCTCGTGGTGTAGGTCTGTTTCCCTGGAGTCTCTCCTGAAGTGCATCTCGTGGTGTAGGTCTGTTTCCCTGGAGTCTCACTTGGAGTGCATCTCGTGGTGTAGGTCTGTTTCCCTGCAGTCTCTCCTGGAGTGCATGACTGCATCTCGTGGTGTAGGTCTGTTTCCCTGCAGTCTCTCCTGGAGTGCATCTCGTGGTGTAGGTCTGTTTCCCTGGAGTCTTCCTGGAGTGCATCTCGTGGTGTAGGTCTGTTTCCCTGCAATCTTCCTGGAGTGCATCTCGTGGTGTAGGTCTGTTTCCCTGGAGTCTCTCCTGGAGTGCATCTCGTGGTGTAGGTCTGTTTCCCTGGAGTCTCTCCTGGAGTGCATCTCGTGGTGTAGGTCTGTTTCCCTGGAGTCTCTCCTGGAGTGCATCTCGTGGTGTAGGTCTGTTTCCCTGGAGTCTCTCCTGGAGTGCATCTCGTGGTGTAGGTCTGTTTCCCTGGAGTCTCTCCTGGAGTGCATCTCGTGGTGTAGGTCTGTTTCCCTGGAGTCTCTCCTGGAGTGCATCTCGTGGTGTAGGTCTGTTTCCCTGGAGTCTCTCCTGGAGTGCATCTCGTGGTGTAGGTCTGTTTCCCTGGAGTCTCTCCTGGAGTGCATCTCGTGGTGTAGGTCTGTTTCCCTGGAGTCTCTCCTGGAGTGCATCTCGTGGTGTAGGTCTGTTTCCCTGGAGTCTCTCCTGGAGTGCATCTCGTGGTGTAGGTCTGTTTCCCTGGAGTCTCTCCTGGAGTGCATCTCGTGGTGTAGGTCTGTTTCCCTGGAGTCTCTCCTGGAGTGCATCTCGTGGTGTAGGTCTGTTTCCCTGGAGTCTTTTCTGGAGTGCATCTCGTGGTGTAGGTCTGTTTCCCTGGAGTCTCTCCTGGAGTGCATCTCGTGGTGTAGGTCTGTTTCCCTGGAGTCTCACTTGGAGTGCATCTCGTGGTGTAGGTCTGTTTCCCTGGAGTCTCTCCTGGAGTGCATCTCGTGGTGTAGGTCTGTTTCCCTGGAGTCTCACTTGGAGTGCATCTCGTGGTGTAGGTCTGTTTCCCTGGAGTCTCTCCTGGAGTGCATCTCGTGGTGTAGGTCTGTTTCCCTGGAGTCTCTCCTGGAGTGCATCTCGTGGTGTAGGTCTGTTTCCCTGGAGTCTCTCCTGGAGTGCATCTCGTGGTGTAGGTCTGTTTCCCTGGAGTCGTCCTGGAGTGCATCTCGTGGTGTAGGTCTGTTTCCCTGCAGTCTCTCCTGGAGTGCATCTCGTGGTGTAGGTCTGTTTCCCTGGAGTCTCTCCTGGAGTGCATCTCGTGGTGTAGGTCTGTTTCCCTGGAGTCTCACTGGAGTGCATCTCGTGGTGTAGGTCTGTTTCCCTGGAGTCTCTCCTGGAGTGCATCTCGTGGTGTAGGTCTGTTTCCCTGGAGTCTCTCCTGGAGTGCATCTCGTGGTGTAGGTCTGTTTCCCTGCAGTCTCTCCTGGAGTGCATCTCGTGGTGTAGGTCTGTTTCCCTGGAGTCTCTCCTGGAGTGCATCTCGTGGTGTAGGTCTGTTTCCCTGGAGTCTCTCCTGGAGTGCATCTCGTGGTGTAGGTCTGTTTCCCTGGAGTCTCTCCTGGAGTGCATCTCGTGGTGTAGGTCTGTTTCCCTGGAGTCTCACTTGGAGTGCATCTCGTGGTGTAGGTCTGTTTCCCTGCAGTCTCACTTGGAGTGCATCTCGTGGTGTAGGTCTGTTTCCCTGGAGTCTCTCCTGGAGTGCATCTCGTGGTGTAGGTCTGTTTCCCTGGAGTCTCTCCTGGAGTGCATCTCGTGGTGTAGGTCTGTTTCCCTGGAGTCTCTCCTGGAGTGCATCTCGTGGTGTAGGTCTGTTTCCCTGCAGTCTCACTTGGAGTGCATCTCGTGGTGTAGGTCTGTTTCCCTGGAGTCTCTCCTGGAGTGCATCTCGTGGTGTAGGTCTGTTTCCCTGCAGTCTCTCCTGGAGTGCATCTCGTGGTGTAGGTCTGTTTCCCTGGAGTCTTACTAGGAGTGCATCTCGTGGTGTAGGTCTGTTTCCCTGCCGTCTCTACTGGAGTGCATCTCGTGGTGTAGGTCTGTTTCCCTGGAGTCTCTCCTGGAGTGCATCTCGTGGTGTAGGTCTGTTTCCCTGGAGTCTCTCCTGGAGTGCATCTCGTGGTGTAGGTCTGTTTCCCTGCAGTCTCTCCTGGAGTGCATCTCGTGGTGTAGGTCTGTTTCCCTGCAGTCTCACTTGGAGTGCATCTCGTGGTGTAGGTCTGTTTCCCTGCAGTCTCTCCTGGAGTGCATCTCGTGGTGTAGGTCTGTTTCCCTGGAGTCTCACTTGGAGTGCATCTCGTGGTGTAGGTCTGTTTCCCTGCAGTCTTTCCTGAAGTGCATCTCGTGGTGTAGGTCTGTTTCCCTGCAGTCTCTCCTGGAGTGCATCTCGTGGTGTAGGTCTGTTTCCCTGCAGTCTCTCCTGGAGTGCATCTCGTGGTGTAGGTCTGTTTCCCTGGAGTCTCACTTGGAGTGCATCTCGTGGTGTAGGTCTGTTTCCCTGCAGTCTCTCCTGGAGTGCATCTCGTGGTGTAGGTCTGTTTCCCTGGAGTCTCTCCTAGAGTGCATCTCGTGGTGTAGGTCTGTTTCCCTGGAGTCTCTCCTGGAGTGCATCTCGTGGTGTAGGTCTGTTTCCCTGGAGTCGCTCCTGGAGTGCATCTCGTGGTGTAGGTCTGTTTCTCTGCAGTCTCTCCTGGAGTGCATCTCGTGGTGTAGGTCTATCTCCCTGGAGTCTCTCCTGAAGTGCATCTCGTGGTGTAGGTCTGTTTCCCTGGAGTCTTTCCTGAAGTGCATCTCGTGGTGTAGGTCTGTTTCCCGGGAGTCTTACTTGGAGTGCATCTCGTGGTGTAGGTCTATTTCCCTGCAGTCTCACTTGGAGTGCATCCCGTGGTGTAGGTCTGTTTCCCTGCAGTCTTTCCTGAAGTGCATCTCGTGGTGTAGGTCTGTTTCTCTGCAGTCTCACTTGGAGTGCATCCCGTGGTGTAGGTCTGTTTCCCTGCAGTCTTTCCTGAAGTGCATCTCGTGGTGTAGGTCTGTTTCTCTGCAGTCTCACTTGGAGTGCATCTCGTGGTGTAGGTCTGTTTCTCTGCAGTCTCTCCTGGAGTGCATCTCGTGGTGTAGGTCTGTTTCCCTGCAGTCTTTCCTGAAGTGCATCTCGTGGTGTAGGTCTGTTTCCCTGCAGTCTCACTTGGAGTGCATCTCGTGGTGTAGGTCTGTTTCTCTGCAGTCTCTCCTGGAGTGCATCTCGTGGTGTAGGTCTGTTTCCCTGGAGTCTTACTTAAAGTGCATCTCGTGGTGTAGGTCTGTTTCCCTGCAGTCTTTCCTGAAGTGCATCTCGTGGTGTAGGTCTCTTTCCCTGCCGTCTCTCCTGAAGTGCATCTCGTGGTGTAGGTCTGTTTCCCTGCAATCTTTCCTGAAGTGCATCTCGTGGTGTAGGTCTGTTTCCCTGCAGTCTCTCCTGGAGTGCATCTCGTGGTGTAGGTCTGTTTCCCTGGAGTCTCTCCTGAAGTGCATCTCGTGGTGTAGGTCTGTTTCCCTGCAGTCTCTCCTGGAGTGCATCTCGTGGTGTAGGTCTGTTTCCCTGGAGTCTCTCCTGGAGTGCATCTCGTGGTGTAGGTCTGTTTCCCTGGAGTCTCTCCTGGAGTGCATCTCGTGGTGTAGGTCTGTTTCCCTGGAGTCTCTCCTGGAGTGCATCTCGTGGTGTAGGTCTGTTTCCCTGGAGTCTCTCCTGGAGTGCATCTCGTGGTGTAGGTCTGTTTCCCTGCAGTCTCACTTGGAGTGCATCTCGTGGTGTAGGTCTGTTTCCCTGGAGTCTCTCCTGGAGTGCATCTCGTGGTGTAGGTCTGTTTCCCTGGAGTCTTACTTGGAGTGCATCTCGTGGTGTAGGTCTGTTTCCCTGCAGTCTCACTTGGAGTGCATCTCGTGGTGTAGGTCTGTTTCCCTGGAGTCTCTCCTGGAGTGCATCTCGTGGTGTAGGTCTGTTTCCCTGCAGTCTCTCCTGGAGTGCATCTCGTGGTGTAGGTCTGTTTCCCTGCAGTCTCACTTGGAGTGCATCTCGTGGTGTAGGTCTGTTTCCCTGGAGTCTCTCCTGGAGTGCATCTCGTGGTGTAGGTCTGTTTCCCTGCAGTCTCTCCTGGAGTGCATCTCGTGGTGTAGGTCTGTTTCCCTGGAGTCTCTCCTGGAGTGCATCTCGTGGTGTAGGTCTGTTTCCCTGGAGTCTCTCCTGGAGTGCATCTCGTGGTGTAGGTCTGTTTCCCTGCAGTCTCACTTGGAGTGCATCTCGTGGTGTAGGTCTGTTTCCCTGCAGTCTCTCCTGGAGTGCATCTCGTGGTGTAGGTCTGTTTCCCTGCAGTCTTCCTGGAGTGCATCTCGTGGTGTAGGTCTGTTTCCCTGCAGTCTCACTGGAGTGTATCTCGTGGTGTAGGTCTGTTTCCCTGGAGTCTCTCCTGGAGTGCATCTCGTGGTGTAGGTCTGTTTCCCTGCAGTCTTCCTGAAGTGCATCTCGTGGTGTAGGTCTGTTTCCCTGGAGTCTCTCCTGGAGTGCATCTCGTGGTGTAGGTCTGTTTCCCTGCAGTCTCTCCTGGAGTGCATCTCGTGGTGTAGGTCTGTTTCCCTGCAGTCTCTCCTGGAGTGCATCTCGTGGTGTAGGTCTGTTTCCCTGCAGTCTCACTGGAGTGCATCTCGTGGTGTAGGTCTGTTTCCCTGCAGTCTCACTGGAGTGCATCTCGTGGTGTAGGTCTGTTTCCCTGCAGTCTCTCCTGAAGTGCATCTCGTGGTGTAGGTCTGTTTCCCTGGAGTCTCTCCTGGAGTGCATCTCGTGGTGTAGGTCTGTTTCCCTGCAGTCTCTCCTGGAGTGCATCTCGTGGTGTAGGTCTGTTTCCCTGCAGTCTCTCCTGGAGTGCATCTCGTGGTGTAGGTCTGTTTCCCTGCAGTCTCTCCTGGAGTGCATCTCGTGGTGTAGGTCTGTTTCCCTGCAGTCTCTCCTGGAGTGCATCTCGTGGTGTAGGTCTGTTTCCCTGCAGTCTCTCCTGGAGTGCATCTCGTGGTGTAGGTCTGTTTCCCTGGAGTCTCTCCTGGAGTGCATCTCGTGGTGTAGGTCTGTTTCCCTGGAGTCTCTCCTGGAGTGCATCTCGTGGTGTAGGTCTGTTTCCCTGGAGTCTTCCTGGAGTGCATCTCGTGGTGTAGGTCTGTTTCCCTGGAGTCTCTCCTGGAGTGCATCTCGTGGTGTAGGTCTGTTTCCCTGCAGTCTCTCCTGGAGTGCATCTCGTGGTGTAGGTCTGTTTCCCTGCAGTCTCACTTGGAGTGCATCTCGTGGTGTAGGTCTGTTTCCCTGCAGTCTCTCATGAAGTGCATCTCGTGGTGTAGGTCTGTTTCCCTGGAGTCTTACTAGGAGTGCATCTCGTGGTGTAGGTCTGTTTCCCTGCAGTCTCACTTGGAGTGCATCTCGTGGTGTAGGTCTGTTTCCCTGGAGTCTCTCCTGAAGTGCATCTCGTGGTGTAGGTCTGTTTCCCTGGAGTCTCTCCTGGAGTGCATCTCGTGGTGTAGGTCTGTTTCCCTGGAGTCTCTCCTGAAGTGCATCTCGTGGTGTAGGTCTTTTTTTCTGGAGTCTCTCCTGGAGTGCATCTCGTGGTGTAGGTCTGTTTCCCTGGAGTCTCTCCTGGAGTGCATCTCGTGGTGTAGGTCTGTTTCCCTGGAGTCTCTCCTGGAGTGCATCTCGTGGTGTAGGTCTGTTTCCCTGGAGTCTCTCCTGGAGTGCATCTCGTGGTGTAGGTCTGTTTCCCTGGAGTCTTTCCTGGAGTGCATCTCGTGGTGTAGGTCTGTTTCCCTGGAGTCTCTCCTGGAGTGCATCTCGTGGTGTAGGTCTGTTTCCCTGGAGTCTCTCCTGGAGTGCATCTCGTGGTGTAGGTCTGTTTCCCTGGAGTTTCACTTGGAGTGCATCTCGTGGTGTAGGTCTGTTTCCCTGGAGTCTCTCCTGAAGTGCATCTCGTGGTGTAGGTCTGTTTCCCTGGAGTCTTTCCTGAAGTGCATCTCGTGGTGTAGGTCTGTTTCCCTGCCGTCTCTCCTGGAGTGCATCTCGTGGTGTAGGTCTGTTTCCCTGGAGTTTCACTTGGAGTGCATCTCGTGGTGTAGGTCTGTTTCCCTGGAGTCTTTCCTGGAGTGCATCTCGTGGTGTAGGTCTGTTTCCCTGCGGTCTCACTTGGAGTGCATGTCGTGGTGTAGGTCTGTTTCCCTGGAGTCTCTCCTGGAGTGCATCTCGTGGTGTAGGTCTGTTTCCCTGGAGTCTCACTTGGAGTGCATCTCGTGGTGTAGGTCTGTTTCCCTGGAGTCTCTCCTGAAGTGCATCTCGTGGTGTAGGTCTGTTTCCCTGGAGTCTTTCCTGAAGTGCATCTCGTGGTGTAGGTCTGTTTCCCTGCCGTCTCTCCTGGAGTGCATCTCGTGGTGTAGGTCTGTTTCCCTGGAGTCTCTCCTATATTGCATCTTGTGGTGTAGGTCTGTTTCCCTGCAGTCTCACTTAGAGTGTATCTCGTGATGTAGGTCTGTTTCCCTGAAGTCTCTCCTGGAGTGCATCTCGTGGTGTAGGTCTGTTTCCCTGGAGTCTTTCCTGAAGTGCATCTCGTGGTGTAGGTCTGTTTCCCTGCAGTCTCACTTGGAGTGCATCTCGTGGTGTAGGTCTGTTTCCCTGGAGTCTCTCCTGGAGTGCATCTCGTGGTGTAGGTCTGTTTCCCTGGAGTCTCACTTGGAGTGCATCTCGTGGTGTAGGTCTGTTTCCCTGGAGTCTCTCCTGGAGTGCATCTCGTGGTGTAGGTCTGTTTCCCTGGAGTCTCACTTGGAGTGCATCTCGTGGTGTAGGTCTGTTTCCCTGCAGTCTCACTTGGAGTGCATCTCGTGGTGTAGGTCTGTTTCCCTGGAGTCTTTCCTGGAGTGCATCTCGTGGTGTAGGTCTGTTTCCCTGGAGTCTCACTAGGAGTGCATCTCGTGGTGTAGGTCTGTTTCCCTGCCGTCTCTACTGGAGTGCATCTCGTGGTGTAGGTCTGTTTCCCTGCAGTCTCTCCTGGAGTGCATCTCGTGGTGTAGGTCTGTTTCCCTGGAGTCTTTCCTGGAGTGCATCTCGTGGTGTAGGTCTGTTTCCCTGAAGTCTCTCCTGGAGTGCATCTCGTGGTGTAGGTCTGTTTCCCTGGAGTCTTTCCTGAAGTGCATCTCGTGGTGTAGGTCTGTTTCCCTGCAGTCTCACTTGGAGTGCATCTCGTGGTGTAGGTCTGTTTCCCTGGAGTCTCTCCTGGAGTGCATCTCGTGGTGTAGGTCTGTTTCCCTGGAGTCTCACTTGGAGTGCATCTCGTGGTGTAGGTCTGTTTCCCTGCAGTCTCACTTGGAGTGCATCTCGTGGTGTAGGTCTGTTTCCCTGGAGTCTCACTTGGAGTGCATCTCGTGGTGTAGGTCTGTTTCCCTGCAGTCTCTCCTGGAGTGCATCTCGTGGTGTAGGTCTGTTTCCCTGGAGTCTCTCCTGGAGTGCATCTCGTGGTGTAGGTCTGTTTCCCTGGAGTCTCTCCTGGAGTGCATCTCGTGGTGTAGGTCTGTTTCCCTGGAGTCTCCTGGAGTGCATCTCGTGGTGTAGGTCTGTTTCCCTGGAGTCTCCTGGAGTGCATCTCGTGGTGTAGGTCTGTTTCCCTGCAGTCTCTCCTGGAGTGCATCTCGTGGTGTAGGTCTGTTTCCCTGGAGTCTCTCCTGGAGTGCATCTCGTGGTGTAGGTCTGTTTCCCTGGAGTCTCTCCTGGAGTGCATCTCGTGATGTAGGTCTGTTTTTCCTCTCACAAACCTCTGTCTCATCACCCTTTCTCCTACGCCTGAGTTTGTTTCTGATTATACTAATCATTCTGATCAGTGTCTTCTTGCTCCACTTCCTTTGAACTGTTTGTCGTCCCGAGCAGTGTTTTCCACCTTTTTCTCTCGTCTGGTTTCAGGTTTTTTTTTAAAATAAATTTGTATTACCCTCTCACTTATCTGGGTATGAATCCCGTCCAGTGTTCTTCGTTTGGAGGTTTTAAATGATTTATCCGTTTGTATTGTTATGATGTCTCTCTCCAAACACAGCACAGTGAAAGGCAGGATGTGACGTGATAAATCAGATATTACCGTCTGCAGGATACAATTTGGTCGCATCCGTTACCTCGGGTGGCACTCCCGTCTGCTCGGTCATGCATCGTATTTCTGTGGAAAAACAACTCTCTGTGCTTTTGCCCATGTTGATAAAACACAACTCAAGGTAAATATTTTTATGACTTGTTCAAACGAAGGCGCGTTTTATATTAATACGTGTAGAACGCAAGACGAAGAAAGTTCAAAAGTTCACTTAAAATCTTTACCAGGTGCAAACGGAAAAATCAGTCTGCTAATCATATGATGAACGGACACCTATCAATGGTTTCAATGGCCACGGGTCGAGTAAGGCCTGGTCTCAGAGCCATATTTCATCAACAGGATGACTCAGTAATTCAGCAGGATCATTCAGAAGAGGAACAGAATAAAAAATAACGCGTCGCGTGGTGTCGTTTTGTTTAGCTGCCCGCATATGTTCTGAGAAAAACATTCGACACGTAAACCTCGGCTTCGAGATTTCAAGCACGCTTTTCCGGGAAAGACTGCCATAGTCCTTGGCGGAAGGTCATTTAGCGATGTGAGTCTAACCGAGTGAAAGTTAGAGGTCGAGACTTGCTTACAGCCAGTGTTGCACCGACGTCTCCCTCATCAGCTGGAGTGCTGTGGTGTTTGTGCTTTCAGGGCCTGCTCCAGTAGCTAGGGGTCGTACACGCCTCCATGCCAGAACCGCCTGTCATACTTGTAGCAAAAGACAAGGAAAAGTTCAGGAGAGGTTCTGCGGTATTCAGAGTTGCTTAGAATAGACTAACAGGCGAAGGCTTGACCATGTCGGGGAGGAGACCACGTGAGAAGAGTCAGTTCTCCAAACTCCTTCAGCAAATGGCTGGTAGCTCGACAACGAAGCTATCTCTCCTGCTAAAACAGCGTGTGTTATCTGCACCTGACAGGTGCTGAGCGCGCTGTCCCTGGCTAGGGTGGGTGTGTCCGAGAGAGAACTAATGGAGATGTTCAGCATCCCCGACCATATCTGGCTGCCCCTGTTCTTCGCTCTGGAGCGCTACATCTTCTGCGTTCGCGGCGAGGACGGTCAGATCATCTACATCAAGTAAGCGTGGACAAAGGGCGTGCCAGTCGTTTGTTGGGTGCTCACGCCAGAAAATCCGAAGGGAAGATATGTGTTTACTAGGCGGACTCGGGTGCGTGTGTGTGTGTGTGTGTGTGTGTGTGTGTGTGTGTGTGTGTGTGTGTGTGTGTGTTTGTGTGTGTGTGTGTGTGTGTGTGTGTGTGTGTGTGTTTGTGTGTGTTTGTGTGTGTGTGTGTGTGTGCGTGTGTGTTTGTGTGTGTGTGTGTGTGTGTGTGTGTTTGTGCGTGTGTGTGTTTGTGTGTGCGTGTTCGTGTGTGTGTGTGTGTGTGTGTGTGTGTGTGTGCGTGCGTGTGCGTGTGTGTGTGTGTTTGTGTGTGTGTGTTTGTGTGTGTGTGTTTGTGTGTGTGTGTTTGTGTGTGTGTGTGTGTGTGTGTGTGTGTGTGTGTGTGTGTGTTTGTGTGTGTGTGTGTTTGTGTGTGTGTGTGTGTGTGTGTGTGTGTGTTTGTTTGTGTTTGTTTGTGTGTGTGTGTGTGTGTTTGTGTGTGTGTGTGTGTGCGTGTTCGTGTGTGTGTGTGTGTGCGTGCGTGTGTGTGTGTGTTTGTGTGTTTGTGTATTTGTGTGTGTGTTTGTGTGTGTGTGTTTGTGTGTGTGTGTGTGTGTTTGTGTGTGTGTTTGTGTGTGTGTGTGTATGTGTGTGTTCGCGTGTGTGTGTACGTGAGGTCATATTTTGTACCTCAGGTTTTTACGAAAACAGTGTTTTCTTAAAAATATATATGTTTTATGGAA
>JAWQFJ010028215.1:5000-35000 GCA_034096865.1 Theodoxus fluviatilis | reverse complement strand
ATCATTCGCATTGTGGAACTTGGAGGAGGAAACATGGCTGCAGTTGAGAAGTGCATCAAACGGCTTATCAATGTCTGCGTGAGTTTGTTTTGCAGAATAGTATCGACCAAAAAACACACTCGGCCTCAACATCGTTTTCATTCCCATAACTGACTTCTGTTTCACAAACTTGTATTCACCTCTCGAGTTAGCGTTGTTCAGGTGATATGGACACTGTTATAATCACTTGTTATAACCTCATATTTGTTACAATTTGAAAATGGCGTAGCATGTGTGTGAAAGCATGGAACACAAGGTGCAGAGCAGTTGGCATTGTGCAAGGCCTACCACCTTTGGCCGCGAAGTTCGTTGTGCACTGCAGGTATTACCGCAGAATCCTCTACTTATTAAGATCACCGCGTACGATGTGAGTGGCACAAACGACTTTATCAGTGCAACACCTTGCTTGTCAAGCCTGTACAAGCACACCCAGCAAAAAGGTTGCTTGAAATTGCAGCAGTGCCACAATAACAAAATGTGAACTCTCTGTTGTCTAGTTGAAGGTGTAAACATTTCATAACCATATCATTCATCCATTCATGTACTAAATCATTACTTTTACCTACTCAATCATCCATTCATGTACTCGTCATTACTTATTCATTCATTCATTTACTAATTCATTTCTTTTTCATCCATCCATCCATTCAATCATATATTCATGTATATATCCATTCATCCAGCCACTAATTCATTCGTTCATTCATTCATTCATTCACATATTCATCCATCTATCATCTATTATCTATCCATTCATCATCCATCCGTCCATATACTGACTGAATCGTTTCATTCACTGGCTCATTTCTATTATTTACTCGCTTGATTCTTCGTTTATTCATTCATTCGTTCAATCATTTGCATGTTCATTCATTTGTTCAATCATTTGCATGTTCATTCATTCGTTCACACTGCAGGAAGGGGCCGCGGGGAAGGCGGACGAGGAGGAGCGGAGACGAGCACTGAGGGAAGCCAAGAGCCAGCTGGCAAGTCTGTACTCCAGTAACGAGCGCTACCCCCAGGCTCAAGTCCTCCATGCCGAAGCTTACGAGGACGCCAGACGGTAAGTGTTACGCCGCTTTCCGCTCCCCACATTTACAAAAGTGGTCTCCCGCCTCCCTGCCCTCGAGACAGGGGTGGGGGTGGGGGGTGGGGGTGGGGGTGGGGGAGAATTTGGTGAGAGTGGTGGCAGACAGGCTGGCACGCAAAGAGGAGCACATCAACTCCAGTCGACCAGAGACGGAACACACATGCGACATTTGCGACAGAGATTGTCACTACCGCGTCCGTCTCTTCTGCCACAAGCGCTGCTGCTCATGCCGGGCAGTCAGTCAGATAGGGCAAAGACGATGCGGCAACCGTGGTCAGCCATGACCGAAGGGGCCCTGCTGCTGCTGCTGCTGCTGCTGCCTGCCCTACAAGCTTGACTCCATGGAATGTCTTCTGCATTGCCATACCTCCTCTGTGGCAGGTGCGCCAGTGTGGGTCCGGGCAGGCAAGCCTACGTGTGTGGGTCTGACACAGAGAAGGACCACAAAGAGGTTTTCTCTAAAAAGTCACATACCATTTTAAACATATTTTATTGGCCTTGGCCTTCGAAAAACATGCGACTTTTTTTACAAGGAAAAAGTGTATTGTTCTCTGTTCAACATTCGAAAACTGTAGGCTGACAGACGTTTTAGAAACCACCAAGAAAATCCGGAACAGCCGCTGGGACTTTTCGTGTGCCACACACCCCTCCTCTCTGGGTGACGTCTGTGTGTGAGCAGAGATGGAAACGAAAAGAAGGGAGAATGGAGAGTAGTTAGGGGTGCCAGATGGATGGCAAGATGTGCTTATATGTTTGCGTCGTGTGTGTGTGTGTGTGTGTGTGTGTGTGTGTGTGTGCGTGTGTGTGTGTGTGTGTATGTGTGTCTGTATGTGTGTCTCTGTGTGTGTGTATGTGTGCATGTTTGTGTGTGTAAGTGTGTGTGTATGTATGTGTGCATGTTTGTGTGTGTATGTGTGTGTATGTGTATGTGTGTGTGTATGTATATGTGTCTCTGTGTGTGTATGTCTGCATGTTTGTCTGTGTATGTGTGTGTATGTATGTGTGCATGTTTGTGTGTGTACGTGTGTGTGTATGTGTGTGTATGTATGTGTGCGTGTGTATATGTGTGTCTGTGTGTGTGTTGGTGTGTGTTAGTTATGTGTGTGTGTGTGTTTGTGGGCATGTGTGTCTGTGTGTTTGTGTGCATGTGTGCGCATGCGTGTGTGTGTGTGTGCGCTCGCTCATGCGAGTTCATGCATGTTTGTGTGCGTGCGTATGTGTATGTGGTTACGCACGCAATTTGTGAAGTGTCACTTATTCTATATTCATGCTGGGGTTCATGAAAGTATTGGCGGAGGCTTCAAGACTGCTTCTCAGACTCGTGGTATCTTTTTTTGCCTTGTAGAGACTTCGAGGCAAAACCTGCAGACAAGGTTGCCCAGGAAAACTTTGCTGCAGCCTGCAACAGCATTGGGCTTCTCCACTTCTACCAGAAAGATTACAAGAAGGTAACCGACTTGCTTTCGCTCCACATCAACTGAGAACGTCGTGATCACGTAGCGAGGCCCACTGCTTGTACAGAGGGCAGCTTATGTTCTCGTTGGATTCTCTCTCAACATCTTCCCAGGACTCAACCTCCCTTGCTTCTGTCACAGGAGGGACCAGAAAGCGATCGCGTTTATCTCTTGAGCCCGATGTAGACGTTTTAGTCCAACATTTGCTTTTATCATAATTTTATTGTATGCCATTCAGTATGTCTCCGTTTTAAGACGCCCCTGCGTTAACTAACGAACAAGACCTTTATCGAGCGTTTTGTGATGTCTATATTACACAGCAGAGAAAACTGTGTCTGTTTGTTGGTTTGCTTGTCCCCTAACGATTCCAGAACGGGAAATGCTCAAATCCGTGCACGGATTGGAAATCAGCGCGTTTTAAAGATGTATTAGGCTATTTTAATGATATTTTTATTTTAGAGAAATAAAAACAAAAGGGAATATTATATTGGAATAATAGCCACGACATTTCGCTATTCGCAGAGCACTCAGGGTGACGTCCCTTTGTCTCTATGCCTCTTCTGACAGAGCGTATATAGCGAAATACGATGCTATTCCGGCAACATTATTAATATTAAAAAACAAAACTCCCCCAAAAAATTCCTGCTCCCATTTTAATGAATTTTTGTTGTAATGAAAAAAAGAGAAGAAATACAATGTTACTATAACACAGCATCATGTTACTACACGCGGAACGATGAGAGTGACGTCCCTTGGTTTGCTTGTGTCTTCTGACGGCTATAGCATATATTCAATACGCATACGTTTGGATGAGCACTCTGTACGTGCTCAACAGAAGCGCCAGAAGAGGGCACATGAGACGGAGGAGCATCAAGAGATCAGAATTGACTCCGTCCCTCTTCAGACTAGAGCGCCCGCAGCTAAATAGATTGAGGAGCTGGCAGGGTGAAGATCGTGGTCTAGCACGATGTCCTGAACTAATGATCAATGCAATATTTGTCAGATGTCGAGATGCAAATTAGGGTGTGACTTAGACAATTTGATCGTGCAATAAGCTCCGAGGTCATTCTCGTAGGCGTCCGTCAGTCCCCATAGACCATGAACCCTTGCCGCTAAGTGCCAGTCCTGTCCCGTCGACAGTTTCCGTTGTGGCTCAGGAGTCCGATGCGTTCGCATCTGAAGGTCGATGCTGGATCTTCCCCCGGAGGCGCTTGCTATTTCTGCTCCAAGAGGTTTCTCTCAAACTGTGAGAGGCCTCTCTGCACTCCTTGTTTCCAGGCACTCCTGTTCTAAGCAGCTATCTCACAAGTGTCCACGTGGACCCCAAGTGCTGCAAGATTACGCTTGCATACGTCTTAATAGCGTGGTTAGCGTCACCCCCTCTGCGATACCCTGACATAACCGTATTACACTCGGGTCGAAGACCGCGCACCTATGCTAGTAGGCTGTATGCTCTTCTGTTTTTGCAGGCCAATGAATATCTGGATCGCGCCTTGAAGCTCCACAGGAAGCTGGGCAACAAGGAGCAGATTGCCCAGTGTCTCACCAACAAGGGCTACGTCTCCCTCGACCAGTACCAGCTGCAGGATGCTGAGAAATTCTTGAAGGAAGCGATCAAGGTGAAACATTCATCGGGATAAACGTGAGAGTTCAAAAAGGAAAACCGAAAAGTTTCCGAATCGTCAGAGACTGTACATATACCATGTACTCCTCATTTGCTTGAAATGAAAAGGAATAATAAAAGTGTGCAGATGGCATGCAAAATGTAAATTTCAGTTCAATCTGGACAAAAAAGGATGCGGTTACTAGTGAATATCAGTTTGTAGTTTTGAGCATTAGGCCTTCTCTGTGCAAATGCACGAAAAACTTTATAAATAGTTACCTGTCACTTTGAGATTATAGTTTATTTTTACGTCATACATGTATGCCATGAATTGAGATCCGCACTGATGCGCTCGTATCATGAACTGCTGTATATTTCAGGGCTACTCTGAATTTCCCATTGGCCAGCTGCACCACGAGACGGGAAACGCCATGACAAACCTCGGAGTGGTCTACCGTCGCATGAACAGACTGGACGATGCTGAACGAATTTACAGGGAGTAAGTTTCTGTGGCCGAGTGGTCAGCGCCCTTGACCTGCGGTCGCTCGCGGTTAGTGGGAGAGGCGTTCGAAGCTGCGCGGTTTCCAGAGTTGCATCCCTGAGCAAGACCTTGAACTTGCATCACTTTTCTCCACCCAGGAGTAAAACCGGGTACCTGTGATGGCAGAAAATGGCATGTTATAGTGCGAGAAACCCTTATGCGCGGTCGTGAGCTAGCATCTGGTTTAAATACTCTTCAGGGAGTGCAGTCGGTGCTGGTATCTGACTGTGTATCTTTAATCTGTCTGTCAATGTGTTTGTCCTCAGACGCCAGTGAGGGACTGATCATGCAGCCCAATGATCAGGGGGTAAAGGATCTGAGACTCACACAAGGGTGATTGATTACTCGCTGTATACATGAAAAACCACACTTCTAACTGTCTACTTTTTACCTTTTACACTTCATCTTCTACTACCCCATCCCCAACCCCAACCCTCCTCCCAAGTGCTACTGTTTTCCTCTTCTTTTGTGTTATTCATAATCTGCTTTATGAAGTGCTTTGTTTTGCAATAAAAACGGAAGAAAGAGGAAGAAAAAAGGAGGGGGAAGAGATGATTAAATGAAATAAAAGAGGAAATAACGAAAGAAGGAAAGAAAAAAGAAGAAGAAAGAGACAGAGAGATGGAAGGGAGAGAGAGATGGAAGGGAGGGAGAGAGAGAGAGAGAGAGAGAGAGAGAGAGAGAGAGAGAGAGAGAGAGAGAGAGAGAGAGAGAGAGAGAGAGAGAGTGAGAGAGAGAGAGAGAAATAGAGAGAGAGAGGTGAAAGATTGAGGACGAACAGAAAAAGCAATGAGGAAGGAAGGAAGACAAGGCAGAAGACAGGCAAAAAGTGAAAAAGGAGGGGAGAAAGAAGAAAGATGACGGAAAAGGACAGGAAAGAGGACGAAAAGAAGGAGACGGGTGGAGTACTGGAGGGAGGGATGGAAAGGGGAAGAAACGGAGATAAAGGGAAGACAGGAAAAGAGGAAGAGAGGGAAGGAAGAGAGGGAAGGAAGAGGAGGGGGATGACTACGTCACACAGACAGGCTCCTTCCTGACTTACCACCTCCAACACGGTATGCGAGGCAGCAGCCCAGTGGCCAGTTCGCATGCTGACGCTTGCGGCTGGTTGCTTGCGGCTGGTTGCTTGCGGCTTGTTGCTTGCGGCTTGTTGCTTGTGGCTTGTTGCTTGCGGTACAGGCGCTCCAAGCTGCGCGGATCCTTGCGTCGCATTCTTGGGCAAGGTGCGTGACGCGCATCGCCTCTCTCCACCCAGAAGTAAAACCGGGTACCCGTGAGGGGGTGATGGCATGCTGTAAAGCGATTAACCCCTCAGAGTGTGGAGATGGTACGGGTACCTGACTGTGTGCGTCTGAATCTGTCAGTCAAAGGTTGATAAGTAGCTCACTGACCAGGTGGTAAAGTTTAAAGTGATCTAAAGGTTCGTCAAGTAGCCCACTGACCAGGGGGTATAGTATAAAGTGGTTTGAGATCCATATATGCATGTAGGTGCCAAGTCGCCATATGATACACATGGGCGAATCAGTTCTTCTTCTTCTTCTTTTTTTTTTGGGGGGGGGGGTTTCAAACTTTTTTAGGAGGGGGGGGGGGGGGAGTCCGGGGGTATGCTCCCCTGAACAATTTTGAAAACCAGGATGCAAAATGATGCAATCTGGTGCATTCTGATGATGATCATTGCCAGTTTCAGGCAGCAGATTTTGTTACTGAAGAATACCTCAAAAATTGACACTCAAAGTAAAACGTTTTTTTGCTGTTGAAGGGGTGGAGGGTGGGGGTGGGGGTGTTTCCAGTAAACCCCAGAGACATCCCCCCCCTCGTCCGCCCCTGGTATAACCAACACCAATACCATCACTCCACTGTGTGTACAGGGCTCTGGAGATAAAGAGGAACGCCGTGGGGGAGTACAATCCATTGATGGCCACGTGCTGGATGAACCTGGGCACGGTGGTTTCCCAGAGACACGAGTATCAGAAGATGGAGGAGTTCACCCGCAAGGCCCTCTACGTTGTCGAGGTATGCGCGCCCCCGCTGCGTAGGGAAAGGAGAGATGCATGTGTGTGTGTGCGTGTCTCTCTCTCTCTCTGTGTGTGTGTGTATGTGTGTGTTCGTGTGTGCGTGTGTGTGTGTATGTGTGTGTGTGCCTGGGGTATGTGTGTGCGTGCGTGTGTGTGTGTGTGTGTGTGTGTGTGTGTGTGTTTGAGTTTGTGTATGTGTGTGTGTGTGTGTGTGTGTGTATGTGTGTGTGAAGTGAGAGCGAGCGAGCGAGCGAGAGAGAGAGAGAGAGAGAGAGAGAGAGAGAGAGAGAGAGAGAGAGAGAGAGAAAGAGAGAGAGAGAGAGACAGAGAGAGAAAGAGGCAGAAAGAAAGAGAGAGAGAGAGAGTCGGACAGAGAGAGAGATGGACAGAGAGAGAGACGGACAGAAAGAGAGAGAGACGGAGAGAGAGAGACGGACAGAAAGAGAGAGAGAGAGAAGGAGAGAGAGACGGACAGAAAGAGAGAGACGGACAGAAAGAGAAAGAGATAGAGAGAGAGAGACGGACAGAAAGAGAGACGGACAGAGAGAGAGAGAGAAAGAGAGAGAGAGTGAGAGAGAGTGAGAGAGAGAGAAAGAGAGAAAGAGAGGTAGAGAGAGAGAAAGTGAGAAAGAGAGAAAGAGAGAAAGAGAGAAAGAGAGAGAGAGAAAGAGAAAGAGAGAGAGATAAAGAGAGAGAGAGTGAGAGAAAGAGAGAGAGAGATGTACACAACGGAAATTGCGTGCTGTTTGTTATCTACGTCATGTAGGTTAGGGGTAAGAACAGAACCACCGCATCCTCCTACGCGATTCGTTGAGAAATGAAGATTTAACTTGTCTCTTAGTCCAACCAGCTTGAGTGATGTTTGTTATCAATGACATTGCACAGCATACACAGGCTGACATGGCACAGCATTTAATTCATTTATTCCTCCACTCACTCAATCACTCATTCATTCAAATATAAATCTTTATTTGCTCTACTGGTCCTCATTCTTTGACCTACCTGTTACCTGGCATCAGATCAACGACTTTCCCGAAGACAACAAGTTGCGGTGGATGTGCACGGAGAACCTCATCCTGAGTCTCATCAAGCAGGACAAGTACGAGGAAGCGCTGCCAATCTTCAGAAAGCTCCGTGAGTCTTCCCGTACCAGGCCAGTCTGCAGCTTCGGATGAGCTGATACTTGTCTGCCCCCATTGTTGAAGTCTTTCTCTCGTCATATTTACCTTTGCATCCGATATTCTGCACGCACTCGCGAGAAATTGAGACGAAATGAGAGAGAGAGAGAGTGGGGGGGGGAGAGGGAGAGGGAGAGAGAGAGAGAGAGAGAGAGAGAGAGAGAGAGAGTGAGAGAGAGAGACAGAGACAGAGGCAGAGACAGAGAGACAGACAGAGACAGAGAGACAGAGACAGAGAAACTACAGTGGGAGAAACACAGACAGAGAGAGAGAAACAGAGAGAAACACAGAGAGGGATAAAAACAGAGAGAGAGAGAGAGAGAGACAGACAGACAGACAGACAGACAGACAGAGAGAGGGGGGGGAGAGGGGGAGAGAGAGAGAGAGAGGGAGAGAGACAGACAGGCAGGCAGACAGGCAGGGAGAGAGGCAGGTAGGCGAGCGGACGGGCAGACGGGCAGGTAAGCAGGCAGACAGACATACTTTAATCTTCAGTTACTGTAATAAAAAATAGGCCAAAGATTAGTTTGTAGAAAGATCTCAAGATCGACAGCCACTGCAACTACTCAAATGAGACCGTGCATTAGAAAACATAGCTTAAGTACGAGAAATGAGAAAATGAGATATTTCAACGACGATACTATTCATGTATTTTCGCTCATTCCAGAAAATGCATTTTGTTCATTGAGAACATTTGCAACTTTACAGTGACGTAAATATAAGGAAAAGGTAGGCCTATGCATGACTTATTGCGCTGATAACTTTACTCCGTGTTATCTACAAAAGTGTTCTTCCTATTTCAGCCTCGTTTCTCATGTACGGTCACAAAATTGGCTGAAGCTCGCTTTCATTTGAGGCACAATGCGACTTAGTCCGAATGCGGAGTCACATAATTCATTTATTGATTGACCCTCTACTGAACCTCTCGAAAATCTTGTATGGAATGGACACAACCCCAATTTCACTCACCTTCACTTGCTTTTTTTCACGTGAAGACGCTGTCATTGTGAGTCGCGACAAGATAGACGAGTGCCTTCCCTTGGTGCACACGTCATTCGTGACGTACTTCCTGGACCACGGGATGCATGATGACGCAGAGAAAGTGCTGGTGCCACTTCTGCGCTCCAAGCAGAGATCAGCTGAGAACTTTCTGCAGCTCGCCAGACTGGACAGCGAGAGATCGGACCCCCCTCCCAGACCTCACGAGCTGACCTTGGACTATGCCCTTGACCTGTGAGTAAGGCTCTGTTGAAGGTTTCTGAGCGAAGAACAATTGATTGAATACCTGACGTGTGTGAGGAGCTAGTGCACGCGCATAGGTTGTAGACTTGAATGATGAAATGTAGTGTAAATATATAGCCACTCGATTGCTTTCCGATTGTTTGCGTTTGTCACAGATGTCTGTGATTGATATGTAGTCCTCTTGTCCCTTCCCCCTGTTTGATATGTAGTTCTCTTGTCCCTCTCCCTGTGTGATATGTAGTTCTCTTGTCCCTTCCCCCTGTGTGATATGTAGTCCTCTTGTCCCTTCCCCCTGTGTGATATGTAGTTCTCTTGTCCATTCCCCCTGTGTGATATGTAGTCCTCTTGTCCCTTCCCCCTGTGTGATATGTAGTTATCTTGTCCCTCTCCCTGTGTGATATGTAGTTCTCTTGTCCCTTCCCCCTGTGTGATATGTAGTCCTCTTGTCCCTTCCCCCTGTGTGATATGTAGTCCTCTTGTCCCTTCCCCCTGTGTGATATGTAGTTCTCTTGTCCCTCTCCCTGTGTGATATGTAGTTCTCTTGTCCCTCTCCCTGTGTGATATGTAGTTCTCTTGTCCCTTCCCCCTGTGTGATATGTAGTCCTCTTGTCCCTTCCCCCTGTGTGATATGTAGTCCTCTTGTCCCTTCCCCCTGTGTGATATGTAGTTCTCTTGTCCCTTCCCCCTGTGTGATATGTAGTTCTCTTGTCCCTCTCCGTGTGTGATATGTAGTTCTCTTGTCCCTTCCCCCTGTGTGATATGTAGTTCTCTTGTCCCTTCCCCCTGTGTGATATGTAGTCCTCTTGTCCCTTCCCCCTGTGTGATATGTAGTTCTCTTGTCCCTTCCCCCTGTGTGATATGTAGTTCTCTTGTCCCTTCCCCTGTGTGATATGTAGTTCTCTTGTCCCTTCCCCCTGTGTGATATGTAGTTCTCTTGTTCATTCCCCCTGTGTGAAATGTAGTTCTCTTGTCCCTTCCCCCTGTGTGATATGTAGTTCTCTTGTCCCTTCCCCTGTGTGATATGTAGTTCTCTTGTCCCTCTCCCTGTGTGATATGTAGTTCTCTTGTCCCTTCCCCTGTGTGATATGTAGTTCTCTTGTCCCTTCCCCCTGTGTGATATGTAGTTCTCTTGTCCCTTCCCCCTGTGTGATATGTAGTTCTCTTGTCCCTTCCCCTGTGTGATATGTAGTCCTCTTGTCCCTTCCCCCTGTGTGATATGTAGTTCTCTTGTCCCTCTCCGTGTGTGATATGCAGTTCTCTTGTCCCTTCCCCCTGTGTGCTATGTAGTTCTCTTGTCCCTTCCCCCTGTGTGATATGTAATTCTCTTGTCCCTTCCCCCTGTGGGTTAGGGGTAAGAATTGACCCACCGCGTCTCCCAACGCGATTCGTAAGAGGCGAATAACTAGGGACACCGTGAATTGATTTGCGCTAACGCTAAACTGCTCTAGTGGTTTTCGTGCTTAGTGGCCTTACATAGCCTACAAAGGCTGACAGGCCGTGAAACACCATCCATCCATCCATCGTCCCTCTCCTTCTCCATATGTTTGCATGTATGTCTTTCATTTCCTCTTTAATCCATTCTTGTCTCTCTTTTCTTCTCTTCCGCATGAGGTTTTAATTTTTTCTGTCCCACGTAGAGTACCCGAATCTGTATCAGGAGGTCTTTCTCTTTATCTCTCTCTCTATCTCTCTCTCCCACTCTCTCTCTATCTCTCTCTCTCTCTCCCACTCTCTCTATCTCTCTCTGTACCAGAGCGCTGTGGCTTGTTCAGTAGAGAAGCCACGTTCACGACAGCTCGGCCACATTATAACAAAAACAGTACAACACCATGCCAGTCGCCAGATTACCAGCTACTGCGGAGGCGTTGTTAGCGTCCCTACTCACGACTGAAGCACTGTAAACGTGGAAGGTCGTCGGCAACCCGGGAAACGGCAGCATTGCTGTCCTGGGGTTCAGTCAATCCAGCGGTCAGCCATTTCTCGCGAGCTTCAACAAGCGGAGAATGTGGCGTATGGGAAACTCCATCTCAGGAGCGACAGGACCAGCTCAGGAGCGACAGGACCAGCTCAGGAGCGACAGGACCAGCTCAGGAGCGACAGGACCAGCTCAGGAGCGACAGGACCAGCTCAGGAGCGACATGACCAGCTCAGGAGCGACAGGAGCGACAGGACAGCAGCGCGTAGGAAATCATAGAGCCAAGGGTGAGCGATATTTCCCTCGCAATGATTTGTTAAAAAATCCTATTGAATATGGCGCGAATTCCTTGTTGAACATGATGTTGCACGGGATGCACGTGGTGCTACGTCAATGGGTGGGACATCGACAACGTCCTTGACCTTTGATCTAGCAAGCAGGCACGTTGACTTGGGTATGGTGAACACGGCCAGCCAAACCTGTCAGATACCTACAGTATAACTGATCTCCAGGGCAGCACAGACACCAATTTTACCATCGCTATACCTCCATCCTCAACCCAGCAAAAACTAACCGTTGAAGACTGCGAGGATGTTCTCAAACGAACAATGGAAAGGGTGGCTGACCTTAGTGTCTGATTCCAGCAAAACATCGAAGAACTGCGGAAAGAGATTTCCATCACTACCGCTCCCCGACCAAGCCAGGACAAGAATGCAGATTCCCAGACACGATAGAGGTCATCTCACAGGCTGACGCCAAATCCTAATCTTCGAGATACACCTCATCATGACAAGGATGACCACACTCCACCAACTAATGACACCGAGAATGTCCTGGTTTCTGATGGAAGGCGACATTTGTCGAGACGCCGTGCCAGGGATGACGACTACCCAGACTTATTTCGAGGGCGGAGCGTGCAAGTAGCAATGAAACAGCAGCAGCAGCAGACTGCACGAAATCTTGGAACTACTCGGAAGTGGTGCAGCCAACAGTGTCGATCATTCGTTGTAAACTTTCCATAACTGTATTCCTGGTTTGATTTTGAGCGTGCGTGTTTGTATCGTGTTCTTTCCCTGTCATTGTCATAGGCCGGTAGGCCTTCACAAAACATGTTTGTGTTAGTTGATCCTTGTTCTCTCATTCATTCTCATTCTTTCTCTCTCATTCTTTCTGTCTCATTCGTTCTCTCATTCATTCTCATTCTCTCTCACTTTCTCTCTCTCTCTCACTTTCTCTCTCTCTCTCTCTCTCTCTCTCTCTCTCTCTCTCTCTCTCTCTCTCTCTCTCTCCCTCCCCAAAGGGGTTTGACTTGTCAGGCACGCAGACCGGTGTCTGGATGCATTTGTGCTCCCGAAGAAAAATCCTCGAGAGGCCTATTGTTTCTTATTGCAGCTGTATGCGCGCAACTACTTGTGCCTGTCTGGAATTAACAGTACTAGATTCCTGCCCTGGCAGGCATAGACATTTCAAGGTTTCCCAGTGGAGTCTGTCTGACCATCTTACTGCCAGAGTTTTGAAAGAGGTGAACCGGACAGAACAGAAGAAACACAAAGGGATGCGCAGGAGGCATTGTCCGTTTTGCTTTCATAAGTAGAGATTTTGACTTCCTGCACTCAGTCTTACACCAGGTATCACAGTACAGCAGTGAAAACATTTTAAGTGATCCTGTTATGAACAAATAAATCTCCGTGAATACGAAACACCCTAATAGACAATATCTTTTCAGAGTCTCTGTGGCATACAGTGTATACGTCGATATTAATATTTTTGGGGTGGGCGAAAGATTCGGTCATTACGGTGAATTTTTAAAAAGTTTCCACGCAGTCTTGTTTACGTGATTTTTGTACACTGAGGTCTTTATTGAAAGTTATGTAATGGAAGCAATAAGACTGTGTGGCTCCTGTTCAAACAAGTAAACATTAGTTAATGCTGACGTTGTAAACAGTGTATGGGCAACAGTCGTCAACAGAACAATAATCTAAAGCTTGCTGTCTGGCTTGATGCACTAAAGCTTGCTGTCTGGCTTGATGCACTAAAGCTTGCTGTCTGGCTTGATGCACTAAAGCTTGCTGTCTGGCTTGATGCACTAAAGCTTGCTGTCTGGCTTGATGCACTAAAGCTTGCTGTCTGGCTTGATGCACTAAAGCTTGCTGTTTGGCTTGATGCACTCAAGCTTGCTGTCTGGCTTGATGCACTAAAGCTTGCTGTCTGGCTTGATGCACTAAAGCTTGCTGTCTGGCTTGATGCACTAAAGCTTGCTGTCTGGCTTGATGCACTAAAGCTTGCTGTCTGGCTTGATGCACTAAAGCTTGCTGTCTGGCTTGATGCACTAAAGCTTGCTGTCTGGCTTGATGCACTAAAGCTTGCTGTCTGGCTTGATGCACTAAAGCTTGCTGTCTGGCTTGATGCACTAAAGCTTGCTGTCTGGCTTGATGCACTAAAGCTTGCTGTCTGGCTTGATGCACTAAAGCTTGCTGTCTGGCTTGATGCACTAAAGCTTGCTGTCTGGCTTGATGCACTAAAGCTTGCTGACTGGCTTGATGCACTACAGCTTGCTGTCTGGCTTGATGCACTAGTTAGCCAATGTGAAGGTGAAGGTGGTCATTTTGTCTTGCGACTCATCACCCATTACGAAGTCTGAACTGCTTAACACGTTTGCAGATAAAACTTAATTCCTGTCATTTCGACTTGGCCTCTGACACGTCATGTTGAAGTAATGAAGTTTGTTTAAAACTCATTTCGTTCAAATTGTGTTTGTCATATCTCCGACTGATTAGAAAAGAAACTGCTTTAAGCAGGTCAATTCCACAAACAAATGCATGTCGTACGAACACATTATAACCAGGGAACACAGCAGTTGTCATGGTAACACCCTCTTTGTCAAGAAGGATAATTCATTTTCCTGCTCCCAGCAGCACATCTAGCATGTTCCTGCAGTAGAGAGAAATACTGTAGATCCGTGCCAGCCAACTCCGCCAGCTACACACTAGATTTTGCCACGCACGACGATGCATGTCTAGCATGTTTGGAAAATGCGCCGTTAACAAGTGTTTCAGAAAAATCCTCCTGCCAAGTCAACTGTATCAAGTGATGCAACTGCCCTCTCTCATCTTTTCTTTCAGTAGATTGACCAGTAGAAATAGGCAATGTAGGACCACGCAATTTCGACGAACCACACCAACTGTTGAGTTGAAAGAAAGACGAGGACGGGAGAGGCCAGGCTAGAATAGAAGAGGGTAGGACAGGGTATGATAGGATTAGACAAGGCAGAATGGCAAAGGACACACAGGAAAGATAGAAAAAAACAAAACAGGATAGGACAGGGTAGGATAAGATTATACAAGGCAGAATGGCAAAGAACAAGACAGGAAAGATATGATAAGACAAGACATGATAGAACAGGGTAGGATAGGATTAGACAAGGCATAATGGCAAAGGACAAGACAGGAAAGATATGATAAGACAAGACATGATAGGACAGGGTAAGATAGGATTAGACAAAACAGAATAGCAAAGGACAAGACAGGAAATATAGGATAAGGCAAGACAGGATAGAACAGGGTAGGATAGGATTAGACAGAGCAGAATGGCAAAGGACAAGACATGAAAGAATAATTATAAGACAAGACAGGATAGGACAGGGTAGGACAGAATATGATAGGATGGGATAGAGTAGGACAGAATAAAGACAGCTTCGTCCATGCGCAAACTCATCCCTACGTCTGTGCACAGCTACCGCTACCCCGACAACAAGGCACTGCAGAAGGAGTACACAGAGCACCACTTCATCTCCAAGGACGATCTGCATGGCCTCCTGTCCTTCCTGGAGTCACGACTGCCCAGTGGTCAGCCTGCCTCGCTCCTGGTCGCGGCCTCCCACTGGTGCAGCCAGGCCCAGCCCCCGCGCCTCCAGATGGCGCTTGCTGTCCTTCGCTACGGCTTGGACCGCTTCCCTGACGACCAGGTGTGTGTGTGTGTGTGTGTGTGTGTGTGTGTGTGTCTGTGTGTGTCTGTGTGTGTGTATGTGTATGTGTGTGTGTGTATGTGTGTGTGTGTGTCTGTGTGTCTGTGTGTCTGTGTGTGTGTCTATGTGTCTGTGTGTGTGTGTGTGTGCGTGTGTGTGTGTGTGTGCGCGGTGTGTGTGTGTGTGTGTGTGTGTGTGTGTGTGTGCATGTGCGTGTGCGAGAGAGAGAGAGAGGGGGGGACGGGGGGCGAGAGGGAGGGAGATAATGTTTATGGCGATCTCCGTTCAAATACGGGATGTGTGATGTTGCAGTACAAAAGTGTTACTTTTTTAAAACTTTGATGGAGACATATCACTCGCTGTCCCGAGAGTTGCTGGAACACGGAAGGGAGAGAGGTTAATTCCGACATCCACTTATTTTCGTTGATTGATGGGAGAATAAAAGAACAACGTGAATGGCGGAAGCATCGTGAAATTATTTTCAAAAAAGTACAATGAGGTAAAAAAGCCGATTTCTAAATACACGTATTCATAAAAATGTCTCCCTTGAAATCTACACATAATTTTCAGTACTGAAGTAAAAAGGACACCTGTGTAGAATGTGATATCTTGTGATGTGTGGGGAAATTATCCAATCGACATTCCTTGCAAGGATATGAAAGGTAACCTATGTAGAAGAGATTATAATAGCGTATCTGTAACCAGTTTGAAATGTATGAGACAGTTATACTCGTTGTGCCGCAGACTGTATCTTTGCTTCGCTCCTGGACTTTTGAAAACCTGCTTTCATTCAATGGGCCTTCTATTCTTGTTGTCGTGTTGACATTCTTTGTTCATGAAGTTTTCGCCGTTTCCTTCAACTGCGTGGAGGTAAATTTCTCCGACAATGCCTGTTATACACCTTGTCTCCGATGACTTGAGATCTTACTATGTTGTCTCCATTACTCCAGGAGCTCGAGGAAGCCATCATAGAGAAATACATGGAGCTAAAACGCTACACTGAGGCACTGGAACATGCAGAGCGGCAGAAGGATCCCAACAGACCTTTCTCTGCAGGTCTCGTGCTGAAGGCGGTCACAGTGGCCCTCCATTGCCGGAAAAACAACTTGGCCCTTGACCTTTGTGACGTCATCTTCAACCAGCTCGGGGAAGACGACAGCACGTCCGCACAGGTTGGTGTGATGAGCCACAATATCAGGTGTTTAGGGGGCTTTTGATTGGAAAGCATTTGAGACTTGCAGAGATATCCGAATTGAATTCGCATATAGGTAACATTGAAATCACTTGGAACACCCCAAACCTCTCTGTGATTTCGCCTTCATTCAGAGGCATTTAATTTTCGCAAATGCGGGGAGTGCAGAACAGTGTTTGACAGGTGTGAGTATATTAAAAGCATATACTTTTGTTCTCGTGGCAGAAAGGATCACAGATCGTCTGCTCTCACCTAGTATTGAAAAAAAGCACAGAAAAAACTTTGCGATTGAAATAAAGAAATGGGAGGTTATTAGCAGTATCTTTTTTTAATAATAAAACTATACAGTTGTTATTATTGAATTTAATCTAACACATTATCCTCAAGGACATATCATACAATGGAACGGGGCATTGCGATGTTTGTTATCATCAAAGAAAGAGGTCGAGTAATGCTTCGTTCATCGACCTAAAACAGACTGTATGGAACAGGCTTTGGAATGCAGTGGGCGTCAGGAAGGGGAGACGGGGGGAGAATAAAATGTTGGAATGCAAGATGAGCAAGGAAGAAGTGGAAAGAAAGAGCGAGAGTGAAATTGGATGAATTACGGGAGAGAAAAGAGCGGAAGCACTTAACGCTGGGAAATGACGAGGAGGAAGGAAATGGCGGTTGCTATGGAAACCTGATTTGATGAGAAGCTAAGTGGCAAGGTTGAAGATGCTTCCTCTCTTTCAGGCGGTGGCGCTCCTTGAGAAGTTTGGTTTGAAGGCCAGGCACGAAGCCCCGAAGACAGAGTAGCCAGGCGATGGGACTGCCACGAGGCGGCCACCGCTGTCTTTAGGCAAGAAACGGAATTTTCTTGGTAATCCACATCTCTTCTGCTAAGCAGAATTGCACCAACTAATGAATGGCAATATTCTGCGCCTACTATGCAATGGATTGAGACTAGGATGGACCCAATCTTGTAGAGTGTGGTAAGACACATCTCTTCTGCTAAGCAGAATTGCACCAACTAATGAATGGCAATATTCTGCGCCTACTATGCAATGGATTGAGACTAGGATGGACCCAATCTTGTAGAGTGTGGTAAGACACATCTCTTCTGCTAAGCAGAATTGCACCAACTAATGAATGGCAACATTCTGCGCCTACTATGCAATGGATTGAGACTAGGATGGACCCAATCTTGTAGAGTGTGGTAAGACACGTCTCTTCTGCTAAGCAGAATTGCACCAACTAATGAATGGCAATATTCTGCGCCTACTATGCAATGGATTGAGACTAGGATGGACCCAATCTTGTAGAGTGTGGTAAGACACGTCTCTTCTGCTAAGCAGAATTGCACCAACTAATGAATGGCAATATTCTGCGCCTACTATGCAATGGATTGAGACTAGGATGGACCCAATCTTGTAGAGTGTGGTAAGACACGTCTCTTCTGCTAAGCAGAATTGCACCAACTAATGAATGGCAACATTCTGCGCCTACTATGCAATGGATTGAGACTAGGATGGACCCAATCTTGTAGAGTGTGGTAAGACACGTCTCTTCTGCTAAGCAGAATTGCACCAACTAATGAATGGCAATATTCTGCGCCTACTATGCAATGGATTGAGACTAGGATGGACCCAATCTTGTAGAGTGTGGTAAGACACATCTCTTCTGCTAAGCAGAATTGCACCAACTAATGAATGGCAATATTCTGCGCCTACTATGCAATGGATTGAGACTAGGATGGACCCAATCTTGTAGAGTGTGGTAAGACACATCTCTTCTGCTAAGCAGAATTGCACCAACTAATGAATGGCAACATTCTGCGCCTACTATGCAATGGATTGAGACTAGGATGGACCCAATCTTGTAGAGTGTGGTAAGACACATCTCTTCTGCTAAGCGGAATTGCACCAAGTAATGAATGGCAATATTCTGCGCCTACTATGCAATGGATTGAGACTATAACGAACTCAATCTTGTAGAGTGTGGTAAGACACATGTTAACAGCATCATTTTACTTTGTATTGATTGCAATGGATCTCCAGTCTTGCCTGAAGTAAGACTATCCTGACTGCCTAGTGCCATATGCCAGTAGTGTGAACATTACAGTGAACAGTATGTACATTTTTGTGCATCATAATTGTGTAGATTTGTGAACTAGTGTTCAAAGATTGCATCCCCCACCACCCCACTTCGAGTAATGTGTTTAATTTATTCCAGCCAACATATGCACCTTTGCTTTTCCTGTCATTGGGGTGATGTTTCTCAACAATAAATGCGTTTCCTCCATGATGTTTTTTGTCCCTGTGGCGTACTTGTAAAATCTGTATGTTCGAGATACACGCGTATGCACGCACGTGCACACGCACACACACACACACACACACACACTCACAATCACACACACACACACACACACACACACGCACGCGCGCGCGCGCACACACACACCCATACACGCAGACGCATACACACACATACAGACACGCGCGTGCGCGCACATGCACGCATACATGCACGCATGCATGCACACACACGCACGCGCGCACACACACACACACACACACACACACACACGAAAGAATGGAGAAAGACATAATCATTATTTGATAAGTTCGATTAAATTCGAACGCATTAGGACCAAGGTTATTTGTTCTGGACTTATTCAGTGATATAGAATGATGAAGAATAGTCTGGTATTTTTCTGTGGTTATGACAAGATGTGTTCTAAAATGTCCTTAGGATCAATAGATGCTGCTTGCTGTAGAGATGGAATTATTAATTATTAAAACCCTGTAACTCTACTCAGTCATTCTTTGTAATGAGCTAGTTTACTTGAAAGCTGTTGTTATGCAAATTACATCTGTTGTTTTAACTCGAAAATAAATGGCCTGATACTGAATCTGCTTTTCAATTCATTCTGTTACCATTCCTAACCACAAAACCCCATTGGAATATATCGAATCATATCTGCTTTTCATTTCATTTTGTTACCATTCCTAACCACAAAATCCCATTGGAATATATCGAATCATATCTGCTTTCCAATTCATTATGTTGCCATTCCTAACCAAAAAACCCCATTGGAATATATCGAATCATATCTGCTTTTCAATTTATTCTGTTGCCATTCCTAACCACAAAACCCCATTGGAATATATCGAATCATATCTGCTTTTCAATTCATTATGTTGCCATTCCTAACCAAAAAACCCCATTGGAATATATCGAATCATATCTGCTTTTCAATTTATTCTGTTGCCATTCCTAACCACAAAACCCCATTGGAATATATAGAATGGTGTCTGCTTTTCAATTCATTATGGTGCCATTCCTAACCACAAAACCCCATTGGAATATATCTAATCATATCTGCTTTTCAAATCATTATGTTGCCATTCCTAACCACGAAACCACACTGGAATATATCGAATCATATCTGCTTTTCAATTCATTCTGTTGCCATTCCCAACCACAAAACCCCATTGGAATATATCGAGTCATATCTGCTTTTCAATTCATTCTGTTACCATTCCTAACCACAAAAGCACATTGGAATATATCGAATCATAGCTAATATTACATAATGACTCATTTAGTCGTGATGTAAACGTGAAAATCGCCCAAACCGCCATCTTTGTGTGTGTTGATAGGGCACTAGGGTGTCTGAAGTTTTATAACTAGGTAAGCATGTCGTACTTAGTTTCCCGAAGTGTCAAAACTTGCATTCTGAAAGAAGAATTAAAAGAAACAACCTCACCAGGTCTGAAAGGGATGGCTTTGGAAAGATCTGCAAGGAATGTGACTGCAAAAATCACCTCGTCAAAAACTGAAGCGTACGCCTACACAAGCTGCATCTATTCAAACGCAGCAATCGCAAGCCTGCACCATCAGCGGGCCGAGACGGCAGGTGCACAGAGCACATGTTGCTGTCTGGTTGCTCTCACAGGTCGCTTCTCTTTGTGCTTTCTCCAGCTTAGCTGACTAACCTACCATGAGACCGACTTGTGTTCTGAGCCGTGACGCAAACAGGCCACGCTTCATCGACTTCATCTGTAAATGTGCACTGCTTGGACAGTGGTTCTGGATGAGATCCATGGAAGATTGCCTGGGCCTTTGGAGTGCAGTAATCTGTATACGACTGAAAGGAATGTTGGTCTCTGTTATCTAGGGACTACGTGTAATACACCAGGCATGCCCACAAAAGATACAAATGGGCTGTTTTTGACGAAGGACCCGCCATGTTGAATCTAGCACGATAGGATACAAGATATGTCAGTCATGATAGTTGCATTTATAAATATTTCGCTTTAGACTTTTTACGTCAATTTTAACGTGATTGTAAACAATTCTGCCAACCAAAGTAAACACATCCCAAAGTAACTCTTGATCACGCGCTGATAAATGTCAGTTTGCACTACGGTTTACAGAGTTCCTGAAGGGAAAGTTAGGCAGGTAATGGTGGCTTTTCACACTCCAACGTTTCTCCCATCAAGGGATGCTGTAACGCACTCGTTACTCTCTCTCTCCTTTAATTAGCCATGGCGTGCAACCCTGTTAAACGCGCTCTCACCATACATCCTTTAATTAGCCATGGCGTGAAACACTGTTAAACGCGCTCTCACCATACATCCTTTAATCAGCCATGGCGTGCAACACTGTTAAACTTGCTCTCACCATACATCCTTTAATTAGCCATGGCGTGCAACCCTGTTAAACGCGCTCTCACCATACATCCTTTAATTAGCCATGGCGTGAAACACTGTTAAACGCGCTCTCACCATACATCCTTTAATTAGCCATGGCGTGAAACACTGTTAAACGCGCTCTCACCATACATCCTTTAATTAGCCATGGCGTGCAACACTGTTAAACGCGCTCTCACCATACATCCTTTAATTAGCCATGGCGTGCAACACTGTTAAACTTGCTCTCACCATACATCCTTTAATTAGCCATGGCGTGCAACACTGTTAAACGCGCTCTCACCATACATCCTTTAATTAGCCATGGCGTGCAACACTGTTAAACTTGCTCTCACCATACATCCTTTAATTAGCCATGGCGTGCAACACTGTTAAACGCGCTCTCACCATACATCCTTTAATTAGCCATGGCGTGCAACACTGCTAAATGTGCTCTCACCATACATCCTTTAATTAGCCATGGCGTGCAACACTGTTAAACGCGCTCTCACCGTACATCCTTTAATTAGCCATGGCGTGCAACACTGTTAAACTTGCTCTCACCATACATCCTTTAATTAGCCATGGCGTGCAACCCTGTTAAACTTGCTCTCACCATACATCCTTTAATTAGCCATGGCGTGCAACACTGTTAAACGCGCTCTCACCATACATCCTTTAATTAGCCATGGCGTGCAACACTGTTAAACTTGCTCTCACCATACATCCTTTAATTAGCCATGGCGTGCAACACTGTTAAACGCGCTCTCACCATACATCCTTTAATTAGCCATGGCGTGCAACACTGTTAAACGCGCTCTCACCATACATCCTTTAATTAGCCATGGCGTGCAACACTGTTAAACTTGCTCTCACCATACATCCTTTAATTAGCCATGGCATGCAACACTGTTAAACTTGCTCTCACCATACATCTTTTAATTAGCCATGGCGTGCAACACTGTTAAACGCGCTCTCACCATACATCCTTTAATTAGCCATGGCGTGCAACACTGTTAAACACGCTCTCACCATTCATCCTTTAATTAGCCATGGCGTGCAACGCTGTTAAACGCGCTCTCACCATACAATTTGATAGTTCAAGTTCAAGTTTGGGTGCCAGGCCCATAAAGGCAAGGCACAATTTATTCATTATCCTTGGGGGCATATAGCATATTAACAACAAAACCAACTATAACATACACAATTGAATCAGAAATGGAAAAAAGAGAAAAAATACAACTCAATACACGCAACATAAGCATTGAAATTGTGGCTTAGAGTTATTCAGTTAATTTTTTAGAAATAGTATTCAGGAATTCAACTAGTTTTGACAGTACCTTCTTCTTTCTGCTACCAAAAAGTTGCTTAAATTTTAAGCTATTTGGTCTTCTACAAAATTAAGCTGACAAAAGTTTACATCGCTCATCTTTGAAAAAATCACAAATAAACACATAATGGTATTCATCCCCAATGTCGCCGCAAGCACATTTTGTACAAAGGCGTTCCGATCTTTGCACATTTAGAAAACGACTTGTTTGCACTGGCAGTCTATTATTCAAGGTTCTGAATTTCATAAATAAAACACACTGTTTGTATGGCAAAATATTGATATAATCTTCACACACAAATTCATCTTTGTACATCCCATAGTTATAAAACACGCATTTAGTATCTATCTCTGTAAACCACTGTTGAATGTACTGGTCGTATGGGCAAGCAGGCAAGCAGGCAAGCAGGCAAGCAGGCAGGCAGGCAGGCAGACGGACAAGCAGGCGGGCAAGCAGGCAGGCAGGCAGGCAGGCAAGCGGGCAAGCAGGCAAGCAGGCAAGCAGGCAGGCAGGCGGGCGGGCAGGCAGGCAGGAAAGCAGGCAGGCAGGCAGGTAAGCAGGCAGGCAGGCGGGCAAGCAGGCAAGTAGGCAAGCAGGCAAGCAGGTAGGCAGGCGGGCGGGCAGGCAGGCGGGCAAGCAGGCAGGCAGGCAGGCAAGCAGGCAGGCAAGCAAGCAGGCAGGCAAGCAGGCAGGCAGGTGGGCAAGCAGGCAAGCAGGCAAGCAGACAGACGGACAAGCAGGCGGGCAAGCAGGCAGGCAGGCAGGCAGGCAAGCAGGCAGGCAGGCAGGCAAGCAGGCAGGCAGGCAGGCAGACGGGCAAGCAGGCGGGCAAGCAGGCAGGCAGGCAGGCAGGCAGACAGATGGGTAGGCAGGCGGTCAAGCAGGCAGCAGGCAGGCAGGCAGGCGGGCAGGCAGACAGACGGGCAAGCAGGCAGGCAAGCAGGCAGGCAGGCAGGCAGGCAGGCGGGCGGGCGGGCGGGCGGGCGGGTAGGCTGGCAGGCAAGCAGGCAGGCAGGCAGTCAGGCAAGCAGGTAGGCAGGCAGGCAGGCAGTCAGGCTGGCAGTCAGGCTGGCAGGCAGGCAGACAGACAGACAGACAGAGACATAGACGAACGCATGGACGAGTGGATGAATGGACAGACACGTTGAATGATAAGGTTACACACAAATAAGAACAAGGAACACACACAGACAGGCACACGCACACACACACAAACACACACGCACAACCCCCCCTCCCCCCTCCTCCAGACACACACACACACACACGCATACACAAACACACAAACACGCACACGGACACACACACTGAGAGTGAGAGAGAGACTGAGAGAGAGAGAGAGAGGGGGGGGGGGCAGAGAGAGAGAGAGAGAGAGAGAGAGAGAGAGAGAGAGAGAGAGAGAGATTGATTGATTGATTGATTGATTCTATATTTGCGGCCGACGACCCATCACGTAGGAATATACACATATGTACATATTAAACAGTTAGCATATCAGTTGTACGAGTCAAAATAGAACATAATCTTCTGAAGATAAAGTGACATATCAAACTCGTCCGTATGTAAGTTCAAATAAAATGAACAATTGTACATTAGGGTAAATTATTTCTAGTTATATCAAGTTTTGTTTAATGTTCATCTTGAGCGTCTGCTGAAATTTCTTGCAGTTTCTGCGTGCGACGTTCAAATGCATAAAATATAAACATGGAAATATCTCGAGTCATCCTTGGCTCTTTTCCAATCATAAAATGTGTTAAATCTGAAGGATATACATATTTAAAATGTTTGACTAAATATTTCTGCCTAATGTCATCATACATACGATAGTTACATAAAAAGTGAGCGTCGTTGTCGATTTCGTCACAGAATGGACAGTTCTTGTCAACATTATCCTCTTTTCTCGACCGTAAATTGATTTTCAGATCATTACATCCAAAGCGGAAACGAATATACGCATCACGAAATTTTCTTATGTTTAAACATGATAAATATTGCTCATATTCAAATGTTACTTTAAAAGTCCTATAAAAACCAAAGAGAGAGAGAGAGAGAGAGAGAGAGAGAGAGAGAGAGAGAGAGAGAGAGAGAGAGAGAGAGAGAGAGAGAGAGAGAGAGAGACAAACAATAAGGCAGGGATAGGAAGAAATACACCTGTGTACATATGTTTATGAAGCACGTAGGTCCGATAGATTAATTTGATCTGGGTGTTTGGAGCATGAAAGACACAACTCCCTGTCAAAGTAGCTGCTGTGAAAGAGTCCTTGTACGAGCTGAATGCAATTGCTTTCGTATTAGTTCATGCCTATGATCTCGCCCGGCGACCCGAACCTGAATTCTCTTGACCCCGTGCATTCGAGTCCTGGGCAAAACAACCACTTAGGGCTGAGAGCGCGAGACCACTGCCACAGAACTTTTATAGTTAGGTGCCAGACAATATTTCTGCCTCAGGCAGTCAGCCATTGCAAACAACGGCCTCACAGAGTGCTGCTTTGCAAGAAGTTACAGAGGAGTAGAGAATCACTGGTCTGTTTTCGAAGATAACCAGCTGTAATGACAAAGCCACTCGTCGGAGCCGGACCTGGCATGTTCTCTCACAGCTGAATGAGGTGGCTCAGTAAGGCACCGGTGTTGAATGAGTAGCTCCGACCTAGTTCCAAGGGGAGAGGCAGGTGGGAGAGTCTGCCAGCGGATAGGAAACACGTGTGCACTCGGCTAGCACCGTCGCAGCTCGATCGAGTGTTGCTGCAGGGTCTCGAGCTGACGAAAGTATTTTCGTGCGGGCCACATGCTCACTGCAACAGGAAACTTTTAGTCACTCGTGGCGGGAGTCGAGCTTGGAGTGTTCGCAGAACTTGCAGGGGACTTCATCTTGAGCAGTAACCAGCCATGACAGCACGGCGGAGGAAGCTGCAAGTGGTTGCAGTGACGTCTGTCAGTGCAAGACTGCCGTCCTCGCTCCACCCTGCAGTTTAATTGTGTCTTGGGGGTTGATCTGGTTGCCACTGGATACCGTCATGCCATGCGCGCTTCCCGCTTGCTTCGCTGCGGCGAGGAGAATGTGGGTCGCGGAGCCGCATATAGTAGGGCCGTCCCGTGTACAGCGCCTTATTGACTATTGACGAGCTCAGCAACGCCATAACAAAACGCGTGCCCAGCTAGAAGCATGTTACAGTGGACTGACAGCGACGGTCGAAGTGTTCTCGCTGTCCATCGCCGCTTCTGACATCCAACTTCACATTCCATCTCATCAACGTTCCGGAAAGATTCCTGCTGACTGGAGGAGGGAAAACCACGAAGCTTAAATAGTGACAACGACGACAGTTATTATTGCAACTCTAAGGGAGAGAGTTGAGCGGGTACAGCTACGGCAACGCTAGCCAAGGGAAGTAACTGACATTTACCGTGCAATTGGCGCCGGTGAACAAAACAAGCGCGGTCGCTGAACACACAGAGCAGCCATGTCGCGAGGGAGTAAGCTGAAGGAAGCACACGTGCTGCGGGTTTTCTTCTCCTCCCCATTCGGAGGCATGGAGGGGGAGCGAGAGGAGCTGGCACGCCTCTACCTGCCGCGACTGCACTCGCTGTGCCAGGCCCGCGGTCTGCGCTTCGTGGCCGTCGACCTCCGCTGGGGCATCACCGCGGAGGCTGCGGACAGCGCCCAGACCCTGACCATCTGTCTCCGTGAGCTGGACAGGGCGGACGTCTTCGTGGGATTCTACGGACAGGTGGGTGGATGGCTTTCATTAGTGCATTTCGTTTGACGAGGGGGAGTGCACATAAAATATGACTGTTATAATAGCCCTTACTGATTTGAAATCCCTCTGTGTGTGTGTGTGTGTGTGTGTGTGTGTGTGTGTGTGTGTGTGTGTGTGTGTGTGTGTGTGTGTGTTTATGCGTGTGTGTGTGTGTGTGTGTGTGTGTGTGTGTGTGTGTGTTTATGCGTGTGTGTGTGTGTGTGTGTGTGCGTGCGTCTTTCTGTTTGCCTGCCTGCCTGCCTGCATGTCCGTCCGCTCGCCCGCCCGCCCCTGTCTCTCCGTCTCTCCGTCTCTCCGTCTCTGTCTCTGTCTGTCTGTCTGTCTGTCTGTCTGTCTGTCTGTCTCTCTCTCTCTCTCTCTCTCTCTCTCTCTCTCTCTCTCTCTCTCTCTCTCTCACTGTTGTCGCCTGTACATGTGACACGTATTTGCTTAAACTTGAAGACTCACTGAGCTGACAGTTGTCAAAATCTTTGTCATTGATAATCATATTCTTCATCTTTCCAACTGTTGTACATAGATTAGCTACTGTGTATTTTTTCTTATCTATCCAGGTTTTCATTTCTTTATGAGCAAGGACAATTTGTAAGATAGGCAGAAATGCCTAAACTTTCATCCTTGATAAATAAAGAATCAATCAATCTATCTATCTATCTCTCTCTGTCTCTCTTCTTGTCCCTGTCCCTGTCTCTCTCTGTCTGTCTGTCTGTCTGTCTGTCTGTCTGTCTGTCTGTCTGTCTGTCTGTCTGTCTGTCTGTCTGTCTGTCTGTCTGTCCGTCTGTCCGTTTGTCCGTTTGTCCGTCTGTCCGTCTGTCAGTCTATCTGTCTCTCTGTCTCTCTTTCTCTCTCTCTCTCTCTCTCTCTCTCTCTCTCTCTCCGATTTCTTTCTTTCACTCCGTCTCATACACAAGTACCAGCACTGAGGTCGAAATCAGTAAACACAGATTCCTGCCTCCATATATCTGCTGCAGGAGCCTCCAGCGCTTGGCACTTTATCCTCAGTGGCAGTAGTGTCCAGGCCTTTTCCCTCGTGGCAGCAAGGGCAGTCCTATTTCTAGGAGCCAGACTGGATCTCGTGCTGGTGTACAAACATATTAGGCGTGGCGTTTCTCCACGATAATGGGAACTACCACGTGCAGGTGCGTGTAGTAATGCCTCCTGTGGGTTGGGAGTAAGAGCAGACTCATTGTGCTTCTCTTTACGATTTGCAAGCTCACTCAGTGCACTAGAAGGCCTACAACACTAAACTGACACCAGATCAAAACTCCCCGGCAACTATCATCAACCCCTCACAACATATATCATACAAATACAAGATGGAACTGCACTTCCCCTGTCAAACGATTGGCAATGCAGTCACAAAACGGAACTCAACTTCCCTTGCAATCGTTAGACAAAAACTGACACAAATCTGACAATGCAGTCACAAACGGGACGCAATTTCCCCTGCAGTTACTCAGGATATGCCCGACTATTTCAGTGAACAATAGTCAATGAGCAAACAATACAACGGAACAATATATGAACCAAAATGGAACTTAATTTTCCCTGCCATTGTATCGGATTGTTCAAAATACCAAATTATAATCGACAATTTTCAACAAACGACAAATCAAAATTATCTCACCAGCACCATGAAGGAGTTAGACCACTCTATCGACTCGACTTCGATGGCACGACAATTTTGTACTCACTCGAGAGGGAACGTTCGATGGACACAACCAGCAGGTAAACCAAACTCACGTGGGTCGGGATTCTCGTCAAGACAAGTCCCCGCTGTGGGCCACACAGCGTCACCAGCCTCTCAAGCGCAGAGAGAGAAGGTTACCGATACCAACGTCCCGAGCCGTCTTCCGTGTCTCACCGCTTTCCGCCTCTGCCTCATCCAATCTACCGTCCGCTCTACGCGAGCACCTTGCACGGACCAGACTCTCCCAGTTCATGGTAACTCCATAAGTCCGTGCTCGCTGTGACCTCTTCTCACGCTAGATGGATGCTTTGCACGCCCTTCACTTTCCTAACGAGGCCAAAGTTTTAACGTCTTGCCGCCGACCTCATAGCAAGGATGTTAAAGGCCCACAATCGCTGGCTTCTCACAATTCGACGTGTGACAGGTGTAAAGAAGTTTTTTCCTGTCTGTGAATTAGTTACATGTATTTCTTTTTCATCCTACACACACACACACACACACACACACACACACACACACACACACACACACACACACACACACACACACACAACCCCTAATTCGTGCGTGTTAAGATCTTTTTCATTTATCAGTATTATATGTGCATATATTTGCTGTCGTAGTTATCGACATTCATATCATTCCACATGATGTAAAATCGTTGAGTTCGTAACCGATGCACAACAGACCCAAATGAAAATAAACCGATAGACAATTCAAACACTAACACTAACACCCTCCTTGGTTAAGTCCTAGATCTGCCCCTGGAATGCTCTTTTGAACTGAAACCGGTCACCGGGTTCTCTCAGAGAGACGTCGCTTGCGTTGGCAAGGCTTTTTTCCACCATGCTTTGGTGCCGTTGCTGTCTTTGTGTGGCTCTGTGTAGCCCCGACGATGTCGCTTTCTGCCACTGCATTGAAGAACTTGTTCATGTGTGCTCTCCTCTGTTTGTCTGTCTTGCCGTAGAAGGCATCTCTTGGGATGAAGAATTTCTTGAACTGCACAGACAGTTCGAATCCCCCAAACCGAGAATGGCCCTACGAGTTTCTCTGTACTGGGCATTGACTGCTTCTTCAAGGGTTGGCACCAGTTCCGGGAGCTTGAGGGCTTTCCAAGACGTCTACGATTTCAGGACGTTGTTTATGCTCTCGCAATTATTGTTGGTCCACAACGTGTTCAGAATCGCCAATCCAGGACGTTCTTTGGCTTTCATGTGCTCGGCTAACATCGGAATTAACCGTCTGACGTAACGCGCAGCATTGTCCGCATGGCAGTCTGCGATGTGGGTCATCCTGTCAGAGAAAGAAGCATGATCAGTCTCTGACACGAGGGCACCAGTTGGTCCGAATACAGTGTCAACAATTGCCTTCCTGTCTTTTTGCGCAAGACCAACTTTGTCAGCGAGATTTGCGTTCAGTTTTTTTTTTGCATGAAGTATGCAAATCAGCCTGTCGGAGGTAGGAAAAGCACGCGCAAGAGCATCTCGCATAGCCTTGTCTTCGTCTGACCCCAAAGTGGGTGGACTGCCCGCACTGGACAGTTTGCCAGCAAGATGCTGGAAGAACAAGAGAAAGGTGTCTGTGTTACTATTTCCATGTAGGAATATGGGCCCTATGAAAATGGGGTGATCCCTGTCTGCCTTTTAATGAGGGACAGGTTTTTGTACGCCGTGAAAAGTGGCGTGGAGTGGTCCAAGGTTGAACGTCTTGTCCACTCCTAGCGCAGCTGATTGTGCGGGCGATGGTAGACGGCGTATTCTACTCAAGTCTGATATCTGCTCTTCTGTGTATAATATGATACATGGAATTTTATTTGGTCGTTTGATGACTTGTAGTATGAACTGGCTTGTGTGCTGCATCTGTTCTCTTTGATCGATCTGGTCAGCAAAGTTGCTTGAATGCGTGCCAGCTGCCCTGTTGCTTGCCTTGTCTCTTGCTTTGGCATTATATACATGTCTGATGTTTCTTGCACCCTCAAGTGAGTCTTCCAAATTATAGACTTCTGCTGGTCTCTTTGTCTTCAGAGCTTCTTTCATTTATTTCCAATTTGCCAGGCAGCATCCTGGTGTAATTTCCAGGGTTTCCTGTTGTTACCCTACCATGCGGCCGGGGTGGTGGTCACTTCCCTTTATATTCGTAGACAGCCTTTTTGAGGGCCCCCGGGTACTCAACCCAAGACACTCTTTTTTCATACGACGCGTCTTGGTTGTGTTTCGTATAGTACCGATGCAACCGCACCACATCCGAGGGGTCTGGTTGGAGCTCAAGTGGAAGGAAGACCTTGACCTCGTTTTGTCTCACCTCTTTGCAGTATA
>JAWQFJ010028214.1:32500-86720 GCA_034096865.1 Theodoxus fluviatilis | reverse complement strand
TTATGTTATGCCCGGAGCACATTTTTTGGTTACTTGTTCTAAATTTCACTAAAATTATTTAGAAGTGTTAGTAATCCACTTATTATATCTTATTGAATAATATAGACCTTCTTCTTTGTTTACAATCATTGTTGATCATAAAAAGGTTATTAATTAAAATTTCACGGAGGGGAGAAAATTGGTATGTTTATTTTTCAGTTATTTTGCTATAACACAAGAACAACTAAGTCTTCAGCAATAAAATTTTGTTTAAATATACCTTCCAGTGTATTTGTATTCTGTATAAAATTTCATTAGTATAGCTTTCATATTTGCTGAGTTATGATTTATTTTCTATTAATCCGTTTTTGTACGCCATGTCCCCCCTTAAAACACTTTTTCACTTAGTGCATAATGCTCACCTTGATGTCTGCAATCTGACAACTCCTTTGATACAAAGGGCTTTCATTGCGTCAGCAATATTTACTCTTTGTGACAGTTGACAGTTGTTTACCATCCTTCTTTTTAATAACAATTAAAATAAAGTTTAGGTTGGCAGAAAAAAAATAAAGGGTTGGTCGAGTTGCTGTAACCACAACAATTTTTAAAAATTTAAGTCTAACCTGTGTTCTGTGACTTTTTTTCTGCTGTTCTCCCTGAAGCTGCATCCAGCCCTCTGTGTTCTCTCTCTGCATCCAGCCCTCTGTGTTCTCTCTCTGCATCCAGCACTCTGTGCTCTCTCTCTGCATCCAGCACTCTGTGTCCTCTCTCTGCATCCAGCACTCTGTGTCCTCTCTCTGCATCCAGCACTCTGTGCTCTCTCTCTGCATCCAGCACTCTGTGCTCTCTCTCTGCATCCAGCACTCTGTGTCCTCTCTCTGCATCCAGCACTCTGTGCTCTCTCTCTGCATCCAGCACTCTGTGCTCTCTCTCTGCATCCAGCACTCTGTGTTCTCTCTCTGCATCCAGCACTCTGTGTTCTCTCTCTGCATCCAGCACTCTGTGTTCTCTCTCTGCATCCAGCACTCTGTGTTCTCTCTCTGCATCCAGCACTCTGTGTTCTCTCTCTGCATCCAGCACTCTGTGTTCTCTCTCTGCATCCAGCACTCTGTGTTCTCTCTCTGCATCCAGCACTCTGTGTTCTCTCTCTCTGCATCCAGCACTCTGTGTTCTCTCTCTGCATCCAGCACTCTGTGTTCTCTCTCTGCATCCAGCACTCTGTGTTCTCTCTCTGCATCCAGCACTCTGTGTTCTCTCTCTGCATCCAGCACTCTGTGTTCTCTCTCTGCATCCAGCACTCTGTGTTCTCTCTCTGCATCCAGCACTCTGTGTTCTCTCTCTGCATCCAGCACTCTGTGTTCTCTCTCTGCATCCAGCACTCTGTGTTCTTTCTCTGCATCCAGCACTCTGTGTTCTCTCTCTGCATCCAGCACTCTGTGTTCTTTCTCTGCGTCCAGCACTCTGTGCTCTCTCTCTGCGTCCAGCACTCTGTGGTTTCTCTCTGCATCCAGCACTCTGTGTTCTCTCTCTGCATCCAGCACTCTGTGTTCTGTCTCTGCATCCAGCACTCTGTGTCCTCTCTCTGCATCCAGCACTCTGTGCTCTCTCTCTGCATCCAGCACTCTGTGCTCTCTCTCTGCATCCAGCACTCTGTGTTCTCTCTCTGCATCCAGCACTCTGTGTTCTCTCTCTGCATCCAGCACTCTGTGTTCTCTCTCTGCATCCAGCACTCTGTGTTCTCTCTCTGCATCCAGCACTCTGTGTTCTCTCTCTGCATCCAGCACTCTGTGTTCTCTCTCTGCATCCAGCACTCTGTGTTCTCTCTCTGCATCCAGCACACTGTGTTCTCTCTCTGCATCCAGCACTCTGTGGTCTCTCTCTGCATCCAGCACTCTGTGTTCTTTCTCTGCATCCAGCACTCTGTGTTCTCTCTCTGCATCCAGCACTCTGTGTTCTCTCTCTGCATCCAGCATTCTGTGTTCTCTCTCTGCATCCAGCACTCTGTGTTCTCTCTCTGCATCCAGCACTCTGTGTTCTCTCTCTGCATCCAGCACTCTGTGTTCTCTCTCTGCATCCAGCACTCTGTGTTCTCTCTCTGCATCCAGCACTCTGTGTTCTTTCTCTGCATCCAGCACTCTGTGTTCTCTCTCTGCATCCAGCACTCTGTGTTCTTTCTCTGCGTCCAGCACTCTGTGCTCTCTCTCTGCGTCCAGCACTCTGTGGTTTCTCTCTGCATCCAGCACTCTGTGTTCTCTCTCTGCATCCAGCACTCTGTGTTCTCTCTCTGCATCCAGCACTCTGTGTTCTCTCTCTGCATCCAGCACTCTGTGTCCTCTCTCTGCATCCAGCACTCTGTGTTCTCTCTCTGCATCCAGCACTCTGTGTTCTCTCTCTGCATCCAGCACTCTGTGTTCTCTCTCTGCATCCAGCACTCTGTGTTCTGTCTCTGCATCCAGCACTCTGTGTTCTCTCTCTGCATCCAGCACTCTGTGTTCTCTCTCTGCATCCAGCACTCTGTGTTCTCTCTCTGCATCCAGCACTCTGTGTTCTCTCTCTGCATCCAGCACTCTGTGTTCTCTCTCTGCATCCAGCACTCTGTGCTCTTTCTCTGCAACCAGCACTCTGTGTTCTCTCTCTGCATCCAGCACTCTGTGTTCTCTCTCTGCATCCAGCACTCTGTGTTCTTTCTCTGCATCCAGCACTCTGTGTTCTCTCTCTGCAGCCGCAATGCTGTGGATGCATTCCGGGTCAATGTCATCCATGCACGACAGCAGGTGCGCTCACCCGTGACCAACATCGCCCGAACCAGCTTCTTCCACATCAAGCGTTCCAACATCTGGCTGGCCACGGTGACCAAGCAGAATGTCAACGCCGCCATGGTCTTTGAGTTCCTCCACAAGATGGTGGAGGTCATGCAGAGCTACTTTGGCAAGATCTCCGAAGACAACATCAAGAACAACTTTGTCCTCATCTATGAAATTCTCGATGGTGAGTTGCCAGGGCTGGGTGGTGAGAATTTTGTTGTCATGCCACGTAAAGAGGATTTTAATTACTAGTTTAAAAAATGTATTCTGATGCAAACATCATTATGATCACAGACAGGCTAGAAGAATTGGCAGAGGTATCTAAGACTGTCTATGCATTAAACTTCAACTAATACTGTTTGATTTTTTTCTTGTTGTTTTCTCATAGATTGTTTAGTTTTGGTAGTTTGTATTTAATGCCTTTATTTCCTTTGTTGTAATCTTCAAGTGCAATTTCTCCCAAGCAGGCTTTGCATATCTGCCTAGATCCTCTCCTTCCTGTGTTGGTATTGCCACCTTGCGTAAGATTGCCATAGGCATGCTCTTGTAAAATCTCTCTTCAAACTTGAACTTTTCCTGAAGTTTGAAAAGTATTATCTACTGTGGTGGGGTGAGATCCTGTGTGTGTATGTGTGTGTGCATGTGTTAGTGTGTGTGTATGTATGTGTGTGTGCATATGTGTATGTGCATATGTGTGTGTGTGTGTGTGTACATGCACTGGTGGGATGTACAAGGCAGCAAGAGTTGTGTCCCTTACTTTTGTTCATTGTGTCTGATTATTGAGTAAGATGAGCAGAAACTGTCAGAGGCACAATGGTGTAAAGCTGTAGGAGTCTATGCCATCTGCCCTCAGAAAGTGTAGTTGTGTTTTGGACAATTTTGTGTCTTTTTTTCCTTAATTTTTGACAGTCTCTTCCTGTAGCAATGCCAACGCCCTCTTTGCGCTACTAGCCAAACTGCACAGTACACTACCACTTCACTTTCAAGGCTAATTGTGGTCAATCCGCAAAATATTATATATAATTATAGGAATGAAAGTTGTTAATAAAGGTTTGAAGAATATGTGTACAGAGTTTGAATTTTGTGTCTTTTGAACTTTTTGCGAAAATACAAGTTGTTTGAGAAAATCGGGTGTTTCTCGCAGCGTGCCTGCCGTGGCACGGGCACAGTCGCGTTTTCCAAATCGGGTTACTATTTTTAAATCTCTCGTGCGTCGCTCTTTCTGATTGGATAGCTTTCATACTTGGCAACCAATGAGAGCAAAGATTGCTCTTTCGTTCGGTGTTTGTACGAACTTCCTGTCTATCTGCAAACCCGCGCTATTGAGATAAGTTTGACAGTGATCCTTTTCTTCTTAAAAATTTGCTCAGTTAATCTAATCTGATCAAATTCGTACGTGCATATTTAAATTCCTCAAGATTTCCTCTTTTAAATGGTGTATTTGGTTTCCTATGTGTGTTAAATATGACGCTGCACCGTGCATTTTCCTGAGGTACCCCATCGAAATTTTTCAGTCAGATTTACGATCAATGACCGACAGTCCGTACCGTCTGCTTGCGAGCGGCAATGGTCATTTCAACTGCTTCACAGTTGGTTTGGTCAGGCTTTTTACAAAGCAATGACGTTTTGATTTATTCCAGCAATACCTAGATGCTTATAAAAATAATAAATCACTTTTATACCGCGCAATACTCCCACACAGTGAGACTCAAAGCGCCTAAAAAAATAAAAAAATAAAAAATAAAAAATAAAAAGAAAAGAAAAAGAAAATAGAAGTAAAAAAAAAACACACAATAGGAATGTATATGAAAGTAATATACATCAAGGTAAGAGAAACAAAGATGAAAAGCAGGTGATATAAAACAACACAGCAACACAAACCAGACATTCAGTCAACATTCATACAGACGAAAAAACAAAACAAAACAAACAGTTTATACAGATATGTACAATGCACTAACTGTTCTCAGGAAGCAGTCAGGCCCTAGGGGCACTACACTGAAAAAGCTTTACGGAAATAATGGGTCTTGAGGTTAGATTTGAAGGAAGGAAGAGAAGTGATGCCACGGAGAGATGACGGCAGAGCATTCCAGACAGAAGGTGCTTGAAAGTGAAAGGATCTCTGGCCAAAGGATTTGGTGGTGGTTTTAGGTTTGCAGAGAAGTTTTTCGGAGCCTGAGCGGAGAGAGCGAGAGGGTTGGTAGATCTGAAGAAGAGATGAGAGATAGGGCGGCAGAGTTCCATCAAAGCAACGGAAGGCGAGAGTGGCGAGTTTGTACTGGATCCTGTACTCAACAGGAAGCCAGTGGAGTTTCATGAAAAGAGGGGTAACATGTGTTCTCTTGGATTTTCTGAAAATGAGACGGGCAGCGTTGTTTTGAACCCGCTGAAGGCGAGAGATTTGTTTGGATGGTAGTCCTGCAAGCAGGGAGTTGCAGTAGTCGAGACGGCTTAGAATGAAGGAAGTGACAAGCTGAATGACAGCCTCTTGTGTGAGAAAGCTACGGACAGAGGAGATCTTTCTCAGTTGGAAGTTGCAGGAGCGGCAAATCTGACTGATTTGTTCATGCATTGAGAGTGTTGAGTCAATCAAAACACCCAGATCCCTAACAGACTTTTGAAATGGAATTTCAGTCCCACCCACCTCCAAAAAGTGATCAGAAACAAGAGACAGTGACTTCTGAGAACCCACACAGAGGGATTCAGTTTTGCTGTCATTCAGGCAGAGTTTGTTTTGGAGCATCCAGTCTTTGATGGAGGAAATGCAGAGAGATAAGTTGTGGAGAATGATAGACAGGTCACGAGGAGGAGCGGAGTCTTGAAGCTGGGTGTCGTCAGCATATTTGTGAAAATTGCAGTTGTGGGCTTTGATGATGTCAGAAAGGGGCAGGGTATAGAGTGTGAACAGAACTGGCCCAAGCACCGAGCGATAAACTTTCTGTAATCACGTGATTCCGTGAGATTGAAATGAAAAATTACAAAAAGCAATCAATGATCACAAGTTGGAAAAATGTCGGTCATTGCCGACTAGGCTTACTGGGCTAGTCCACTGTTGCGGCACTCCTCTCGCTCAAACTATTTTTAGAATGCCGTTGTCTCTCAACCGCTGCTCAGCAGTTTGGAATGCTCTCGCAGGGGGTGTTGGGTATCTGTATAGGGTCAAGAGTATGCAGGTGCTGAGTACGCAGATTTCACTACCCTACCTCAAAACAGAGCCTCTTTCTCCTCACACTGTCAACTCACACAATTCAAACTTGTTTCATGTTGTTGACAAAAGATCGATGTTTCTGCACATGTGTCTGATGCTTAATAAATCTTCTTCAACTTTGATGTTTTTCATGTTTTGCACGAAAGATTGAATGCTGTCAGTGAGAGAAAGTGTGACATGAAACTTGGCTGCGGTGTAAAGTTGAGTTAAGAAGAATGCTAACCTCTAATTTGACTAACAATTATGGTTTTATTTCATTTCTTCTTGACCTAGGAGCAAAAATATCATTAATACTTGGATGTGTGTGTGTGTGTGTGAGAGAGAGAGAGAGAGAGAGAGAGAGAGAGAGAGAGAGAGAGAGAGAGAGAGAGAGAGAGAGAGAGAGAGAGAGTGTGTGTGTGTGATGGATGGGACACAGACTCTTTCATATCGCATTTCCAAAAGTATCACATGCAGCCATTCTGAGAATCAAACCAGTGGTTTCAGCCATACATCAACATGGAATTCTTTAACTCTCTGGCAACGTAACGCCCCATATGGGGCGTTAGGAACAAAAAATTCCTGTATTGTCACCAAAGGTCTAAGGGAGGCAACTCCAGTTTAGAATTATGTAGTAACCATATTTCCACAGTGAGTTACCTTTCTTTATAATTTCTTTTGAGGGGAGTTTGAATCAGTGAATTTTTTATGTGAACACCCTATGTTTTGCAAAAATGGCCGACAACTACTTTTCCGTGAAAACCTATCAATTTATATAGTGATTTTTCTTTTCTAGGTGCCTTTTTTATATTGCAAATGCTATCAGAATATAGGTAAATATATTGGCATTGTTTTTGCATTTCAGATTTTTTTTTTTGAAGGCACCATTCCAGCATTTTTCAATTCTTGCAACTTGACTGACGATTTTTGAACTTTTTTTTTGTTTTTTGTTTTTGCTGATTACATGCATTATTTCAGTAGATATAACTCAAATCATGCACATCGAAACATTTTGATCATGATTTGTTTGAATTAAGTGAATAAATATCTTTTATTTGATATATAGCTTTTGTCATTATTTCATGGCTTTCTATTTTTGTTAGATTTTTGAAAATGCTTGAAAAACCTACGTTGCGAGTGAGTTATTCAACAGGAGTCCCAGTCCCAAGAACATTATTGAACTCTTGACTAGTGATTGATGTAAATTATGGCTAAACTGCACAGTGTGAAAAATGAAAAGCAGAAATTTGTGGTATAACATTACATAAACAAGTCTTCAATGCAAAAGTCTGTACATATTAGTCTATAGTTTGGCTTGTTTTGCTGTAGCAGTTGATCAATATAGCAATTGATCAATAAAATTAAGTAAGAACAAAATAGCTGTGAATTATTGTTTGAATGCTTGTGTAGGTCTGAACGTTCACCTCTCGTCTTATACTTTAACATGTATTCTCTTATATTAATCAGACCAGCACCAGAGAAGCACATGAAATCACATGGAATTCTTTAAACTCAATAGGAACTTCAATTTACATCTAAATACAGTTTAAATTTCTGAAATCGGATCATATTTAGCAAAGTTTTGCTTGATTTAATTTTCGGCCAATCGGAGCCCATCTAATTAATTATGCAAATGAGTAAACATAATTCATCATTCTTTGTGAGTTGTTTTCTTGTATAATATCAATCTATAAAGTTAAAATGTAAATTATATGGAGGAATACCTTAACATTCACTGAGTTTTATTAAAACAAATAGCGAAAAAGTATAAATTATGTAACTGTATGCAAATTAGTCGACAAAAATCGCGTCAAAGACAATTTTTGATGACGCCAATGAATTCGGCATGTGTTTTTTTAGTAACTTGGAAAGTTTCATTAAGATATTTCTATTATTGTAAGAACTATGCTGAAATAAGTATAATTTCAGTGATCAGGCCGGTGCCATCCCAAATCTGGGGGTCTTAACAAATCTTACTAAATATTTTCGACATTAGATTGACCATAACTTTGGTTCTACTCATCCGATTTCAAAAATTTAAATTGCATTTTAATCAGATCAGTGAGCACTACAATTATATCTATACATTGAAATCATGTTGTAAAGTTTAAAAAATGGTCTGGCATTGCTACTTCCTGTCAGTCTTTCTCTGCTGATCGGACCCACCACACTCCATTGGATTGCACCCTCCCCTACTCTGCCCTCCCCACCCCTCCCCACTCCAGCCCCTGTCTCACTGTATGTGTACCTGTTTAGGTCTGAGCTGATGCCCTCATTGTGTCTTTCAGAAATTCTGGACTTTGGCTACCCTCAGAACACAGACACCGGCATCCTGAAGACCTTCATTACGCAACAGGGAATCAAATCTCAAGTAAGCAACAGGGAATCAAATCTCAAGTAGGCAACAGCAAATCTCAAGTAAGCAATCAAATCTCAAGTAAGCAAATCAAATCTCAAGTAGGCAACAGGGAATCAAATCTCAAGTAGGCAACAGCAAATCTCAAGTAAGCAATCAAATCTCAAGTAGGCAAATCAAATCTCAAGTAGGCAAATCAAATGTCAAGTAGGCAAATCAAATCTCAAGTAGGCAAATCAAATGTCAAGTAGGCAAATCAAATCTCAAGTAGGCAACAGGGAATCAAATCTCAAGTAAGCAACAGGGAATCAAATCTCAAGTAGGCAACAGCAAATCAAATCTCAAGTAGGCAACAGCAAATCTCAAGTAGGCAACAGCAAATCAAATCTCAAGTAGGCAACAGGGAATCAAATCTCAAGTAGGCAACAGCAAATCAAATCTCAAGTAGGCAACAGCAAATCAAATCTCAAGTAGGCAACAGCAAATGTCAAGTAAGCAAATCAAATCTCAAGTAGGCAACAGCAAATCAAATCTCAAGTAGGCAACAGCAAATCTCAAGTAAGCAACAGGGAATCAAATCTCAAGTAAGCAACAGGGAATCAAATCTCAAGTACGCAACAGCAAATCAAATCTCAAGTAAGCAATCAAATCTCAAGTAGGCAACAGGGAATCAAATCTCAAGTAAGCAACTGCAAATCTCAAGTAGGCAACAGCAAATCTCAAGTAGGCAACAGCAAATCAAATCTCAAGTAGGCAACAGGGAATCAAATCTCAAGTAGGCAACAGCAAATCTCAAGTAAGCAACAGGGAATCAAATCTCAAGTACGCAACAGCAAATCAAATCTCAAGTAAGCAATCAAATCTCAAGTAGGCAACAGGGAATCAAATCTCAAGTAAGCAACTGCAAATCTCAAGTAGGCAACTGCAAATCTCAAGTAGGCAACAGCAAATCTCAAGTAAGCAACAGGGAATCAAATCTCAAGTAAGCAACAGCAAATCAAATCTCAAGTAAGCAACAGCAAATCAAATCTCAAGTAGGCAACAGCAAATCAAATCTCAAGTAGGCAACAGCAAATCAAATCTCAAGTAGGCAACAGGGAATCAAATCTCAAGTAGGCAACAGCAAATCTCAAGTAAGCAATCAAATCTCAAGTAGGCAAATCAAATCTCAAGTAGGCAAATCAAATGTCAAGTAGGCAAATCAAATCTCAAGTAGGCAAATCAAATGTCAAGTAGGCAAATCAAATCTCAAGTAGGCAACAGGGAATCAAATCTCAAGTAAGCAACAGGGAATCAAATCTCAAGTAGGCAACAGCAAATCAAATCTCAAGTAGGCAACAGCAAATCTCAAGTAGGCAACAGCAAATCAAATCTCAAGTAGGCAACAGGGAATCAAATCTCAAGTAGGCAACAGCAAATCAAATCTCAAGTAGGCAACAGCAAATCAAATCTCAAGTAGGCAACAGCAAATGTCAAGTAAGCAAATCAAATCTCAAGTAGGCAACAGCAAATCAAATCTCAAGTAGGCAACAGCAAATCTCAAGTAAGGCAACAGGGAATCAAATCTCAAGTAAGCAACAGGGAATCAAATCTCAAGTACGCAACAGCAAATCAAATCTCAAGTAAGCAATCAAATCTCAAGTAGGCAACAGGGAATCAAATCTCAAGTAAGCAACTGCAAATCTCAAGTAGGCAACAGCAAATCTCAAGTAGGCAACAGCAAATCAAATCTCAAGTAGGCAACAGGGAATCAAATCTCAAGTAGGCAACAGCAAATCTCAAGTAAGCAACAGGGAATCAAATCTCAAGTACGCAACAGCAAATCAAATCTCAAGTAAGCAATCAAATCTCAAGTAGGCAACAGGGAATCAAATCTCAAGTAAGCAACTGCAAATCTCAAGTAAGCAACTGCAAATCTCAAGTAGGCAACAGCAAATCTCAAGTAAGCAACAGGGAATCAAATCTCAAGTAAGCAACAGCAAATCAAATCTCAAGTAAGCAACAGCAAATCAAATCTCAAGTAAGCAACAGCAAATCAAATCTCAAGTAGGCAACAGCAAATCAAATCTCAAGTAGGCAAATCAAATCTCAAGTAAGCAACAGCAAATCAAATCTCAAGTAAGCAAATCAAATCTCAAGTAAGCAACAGCAAATCAAATCTCAAGTAAGCAACAGCAAATCAAATCTCAAGTAGGCAACAGGGAATCAAATCTCAAGTAGGCAACAGGGAATCAAATCTCAAGTAGGCAAATCAAATCTCAAGTAGGCAAATCAAATCTCAAGTAGGCAATCAAATCTCAAGTAGGCAACAGGGAATCAAATCTCAAGTAGGCAAAAGGGAATCAAATCTCAAGTAGGCAATCAAATCTCAAGTAAGCAATCTAATCTCAAGTAGGCAAATCAAATCTCAAGTAGGCAACGGAATCAAATCTCAAGTAAGCAATCACATCTCAAGTAAGCAATCTAATCTCAAGTAGGCAAATCAAATCTCAAGTAAGCAAATCAAATCTCAAGTAGGCAACGGAATCAAATCTCAAGTAAGCAATCAAATCTCAAGTAGGCAAATCAAATCTCAAGTAGGCAAATCAAATGTCAAGTAAGCAAATCAAATCTCAAGTAGGCAAATCAAATGTCAAGTAAGCAAATCAAATCTCAAGTAGGCAACAGGGAATCAAATCTCAAGTAAGCAACAGGGAATCAAATCTCAAGTAAGCAATCAAATCTCAAGTAAGCAATCAAATCTCAAGTAGGCAACAGCAAATCAAATCTCAAGTAGGCAACAGGCAATCAAATCTCAAGTAGGCAACAGCAAATCAAATCTCAAGTAAGCAAATCAAATCTCAAGTAGGCAACAGCAAATCAAATCTCAAGTAAGCAACAGGGAATCAAATCTCAAGTAGGCAACAGGGAATCAAATCTCAAGTAGGCAAATCGAATCTCAAGTAAGCAATCAAATCTCAAGTAGGCAAATCAAATCTCAAGTAAGCAATCAAATCTCAAGTAGGCAAATCAAATCTCAAGTAGGCAAATCAAATCTCAAGTAAGCAAATCAAATCTCAAGTAGGCAACGGAATCAAATCTGAAGTAAGCAACAAAGAATTAAGTCTCAAGTAAGCAACAGAGAATCAAATGTCAAGTAGGCAACACTAAGTCAAATCTCAAGTAAGTAGGCACCAGGGAATCAAATCTGAAGTAGGCAACACCAAATCAAATCTCAAGTATGCAACAGCAAATCACATCTCCGGTAAGTAACAGCAATTTACATCTCAAATGAGCGTCACGTAGACTCTGAGACAGAGAGCCTTGGTATAAACAGAATTAGGTTGTTGGATCATTTTTGCATTTGAGAATTGGCTCCGCAGTGCCCTATACAGAGCCTTGTGCGCTATGACTGATCAGGCATGCAGAAACAAACTGGACCATGTTGAGTGATTTCAATGGATAACCCGAGGCAAACACCAATAACAACAGCGATATACATTTCTAGTATAGATTAGATGCTTTGCTGAGAAAAAGCAGACATGCACTAACATCGACATTTCCACCGGCCTGATTCTGGACATTTTTTGATTCAGTCCAAGGAGGAGACTGCTCAGATCACGTCGCAGGTAACGGGTCAGATCGGCTGGCGCCGTGAGGGCATCAAGTACAGACGCAACGAACTGTTCCTGGACGTCCTGGAGAGCGTCAACCTCCTCATGTCCCCACAAGGTGACCATGCCACCACTGTCGGCATTGTGTCGGCACTCTTATCAGCACTGTGTCAGCACTCTTATCAGCACTGTCAGCATCGTGTCAACACTCTTATCAGCACTGTCAGCATTGTGTCGGCACTCTTATCAGCACTGTCAGCATTGTGTCGGCACTCTTATCAGCACTGTCAGCATTGTGTTGGCACTCTTATCAGCACTGTCAGCAGTGTGTCGGCACTCTTATCAGCACTGTCAGCATTGTGTCGGCACTCTTATCAGCACTGTCAGCATTGTGTCGGCACTGTTATCAGCACTGTCAGCATTGTGTCGGCACTGTTATCAGCACTGTCAGCATTGTGTCGGCACTCTTATCAGCACTGTCAGCAATGTGTCGGCACTCTTATCAGCACTGTCAGCATTGTGTCAACACTCTTATCAGCACTGTCAGCATTGTGTCGGCACTGTTATCAGCACTGTCAGCATTGTGTCGGCACTGTTATCGGCACTGTCAGCATTGTGTCGGCACTCTTATCAGCACTGTCAGCATTGTGTCGGCACTGTTATCAGCACTGTCAGCATTGTGTCAGCACTCTTATCAGCACTGTCAGCATTGTGTCGGCACTCTTATCAGCACTGTCAGCATTGTGTCGGCACTGTTATCAGCACTGTCAGCATTGTGTCGGCACTCTTATCAGCACTGTCGGCACTCTTATCAGCACTGTCGGCATTGTGTCGGCACTCTTATCAGCACTGTCGGCATTGTGTCGGCACTCTTATCAGCACTGTCAGCATTGTGTCGGCACTCTTATCAGCACTGTCAGCATTGTGTCGTGTCAGCACTCTTATCAGCACTGTCAGCATTGTGTCGGCACTCTTATCAGCACTGTCAGCATTGTGTCGGCACTCTTATCAGCACTGTCAGCATTGTGTCGGCACTCTTATCAGCACTGTCAGCATTGTGTCGGCACTCTTATCAGCACTGTCGGCATTGTGTCGTGTCGGCACTCTTATCAGCACTGTCAGCATTGTGTCGGCACTCTTATCAGCACTGTCAGCATTGTGTCGGCACTCTTATCAGCACTGTCAGCATTGTGTCGGCACTCTTATCAGCACTGTCAGCATTGTGTCGGCACTCTTATCAGCACTGTCGGCATTGTGTCATGTCGGCACTCTTATCAGCACTGTCAGCATTGTGTCGGCACTCTTATCAGCACTGTCGGCATTGTGTCGTGTCAGCACTCTTATCAGCACTGTCAGCATTGTGTCGGCACTCTTATCAGCACTGTCAGCATTGTGTCGGCACAGTTATCAGCACTGTCAGCATTGTGTCGTGTCGGCACTCTTATCAGCACTGTCAGCATTGTGTCGGCACTCTTATCAGCACTGTCAGCATTGTGTCGGCACTCTTATCAGCACTGTCAGCATTGTGTCGGCACTCTTATCAGCACTGTCAGCATTGTGTCGGCACTCTTATCAGCACTGTCAGCATTGTGTCGGCACTGTTATCAGCACTGTCAGCATTGTGTCAACACTCTTATCAGCACTGTCAGCATTGTGTCGGCACTCTTATCAGCACTGTCAGCATTGTGTCGGCACTCTTATCAGCACTGTCAGCATTGTGTCGTGTCGGCACTCTTATCAGCACTGTCAGCATTGTGTCGTGTCAGCACTCTTATCAGCACTGTCAGCATTGTGTCGGCACTCTTATCAGCACTGTCAGCATTGTGTCGGCACTCTTATCAGCACTGTCAGCATTGTGTCGTGTCGGCACTCTTATCAGCACTGTCAGCATTGTGTCGGCACTCTTATCAGCACTGTCAGCATTGTGTCGGCACTCTTATCAGCACTGTCAGCATTGTGTCGGCACTCTTATCAGCACTGTCAGCATTGTGTCGTGTCAGCACTCTTATCAGCACTGTCAGCATTGTGTCGGCACTCTTATCAGTACTGTCAGCATTGTGTCGGCACTCTTATCAGCATTGTGTCGGCACTCTTATCAGCACTGTCAGCATTGTGTCGTGTCAGTACTCTTATCAGCACTGTCAGCATTGTGTCTGCACTCTTATAAGCACTGTGTCAGCACTCTTATCAGCACTGTGTCAGCACTCTTATCAGCACTGTTGGCATTGTGTCGGCACTCTTATCAGCACTGTCAGCATTGTGTCGGCACTCTTATCAGCACTGTCAGCATTGTGTCAGCACTCTTATCAGCACTGTCAGCATTGTGTCGGCACTCTTATCAGCACTGTCAGCATTGTGTTGCGTCGGCACTCTTATCAGCATTGTCAGCATTCTGTCCGCACTCTTATCAGCACTGTCAGCATTGTGTCTGCACTCTTATCAGCACTGTCAGCATTGTGTTGCGTCGGCACTCTTATCAGCACTGTCAGCATTGTGTCGGCACTCTTATCAGCACTGTCAGCATTGTGTCAACACTCTTATCAGCACTGTCAGCATTGTGTCGGCACTCTTATCAGCACTGTCAGCATTGTGTCAACACTCTTATCAGCACTGTCAGCATTGTGTCGGCACTCTTATCAGCACTGTCAGCATTGTGTCGGCACTCTTATCAGCACTGTCAGCATTGTGTCGGCACTCTTATCAGCACTGTCAGCATTGTGTCGGCACTCTTATCAGCACTGTCAGCATTGTGTCGGCACTCTTATCAGCACTGTCAGCATTGTGTCGGCACTGTTATCAGCACTGTCAGCATTGTGTCGGCACTCTTATCAGCAGTGTGTCGGCACTCTTATCAGCATCAGCATTGTGTCGGCACTCTTATCAGCACTGTCAGCATTGTGTCGGCACTCTTATCAGCACTGTCAGCATTGTGTCGGCACTCTTATCAGCAGTGTGTCGGCACTCTTATCAGCAGTGTGTCGGCACTCTTATCAGCACTGTCAGCATTGTGTCGGCACTCTTATCAGCAGTGTGTCGGCACTCTTATCAGCAGTGTGTCGGCACTCTTATCAGCAGTGTGTCGGCACTCTTATCAGCACTGTCAGCATTGTGTCGTGTTGGCACTCTTATCAGCACTGTCAGCATTGTGTCGGCACTCTTATCAGCACTGTCAGCATTGTGTCGTGTCAGCACTCTTATCAGCACTGTCAGCATTGTGTCGGCACTCTTATCAGTACTGTCAGCATTGTGTCGGCACTCTTATCAGCATTGTGTCGGCACTCTTATCAGCACTGTCAGCATTGTGTCATGTCAGTACTCTTATCAGCACTGTCAGCATTGTGTCATGTCTGCACTTTTATCAGCACTGTCGGCACTCTTATCAGCACTGTCAGCATTGTGTCATGTCTGCACTCTTATCAGCACTGTCGGCACTCTTATCAGCACTGTCGGCATTGTGTCGTGTCGGCACTCTTATCAGCACTGTCAGCATTGTGTCGTGTCGGCACTCTTATCAGCACTGTCAGCATTGTGTCTGCACTCTTATCAGCACTGTCAGCATTGTGTTGCGTCGGCACTCTTATCAGCACTGTCAGCATTGTGTCGGGTCGGCACTCTTATCAGCACTGTCAGCATTGTGTCGTGTCGGCACTCTTATCAGCACTGTCAGCATTGTGTCTGCACTCTTATCAGCACTGTCAGCATTGTGTTGTGTCTGCACTCTTATCAGCACTGTCAGCATTGTGTCGTGTCGGCACTCTTATCAGCACTGTCAGCATTGTGTTGTGTCGGCACTCTAATCAGCACTGTCAGCATTGTGTCGTGTCGGCACTCTTATCAGCACTGTCAGCATTGTGTCGTGTCGGCACTCTTATCAGCACTGTCGGCATTGTGTCGGCACTCTTATCAGCATTGTCAGCATTGTGTCGTGTCGGCACTCTTATCAGCACTGTCAGCATTGTGTCGGCACTCTTATCAGCACGGTGTCAGCTCTGACTGGACTGCGTGGATGTGTCTGTCTCTGTCTCTAGGTCTTCCTGTCTCTCAGTCTCTTGCTACCTTTTGGACTCATCTCTCACAATGATGGCCTCTCTGTGTTTTTCTCAGATTCTGTCTCTCATTATGACCATCTGTGTGTCACAATAGCATGTGTGTGTCACAATAGCATGTGTGTGTGTGTCTGTGTCTGTTCAGCATTCTGGTGTGAATGCATGTGTGTGTTTGTGTGTGTGTATGTGTACATGCATGTACACACGTGTGTGTTAACATGTGCATGTACACACGTGCGTGTACACATGTGCGTGTGTGTGTGCGCGTGTTTGTCTTCTTTCTTAGATCCTTGATCGATATCTTGATACTTTGGAGCTGAAACAACCTATATATATATATATGGATTTTGGGGAATGATGAAATGTCTGTTTTCAATCTGGTTGTCCTTCTGTTCCTGCCTTCATTTGTTCTTCGTGCCGTCTGCAGGCCAGGTGCTGAGTGCACACGTAGCGGGGCGCGTGGTGATGAAGAGCTACCTGAGTGGCATGCCCGAGTGCAAGTTTGGCATCAACGACAAGCTGCTGATGGAGAGCAAGGGCAAGAGCAGCCTGGATGATGCCAGTCGCAGCGGGTGAGTGGCTGTAGGAGTGTGTGTGTGTGAGTGTGTGTGTGTGTGTGTATGTGTGCTGGCGTCGTGTGAATGGGGTCTGAAGGGAGAGGACTGTGCTGGAGTCGTAGAACGGGGTCTGAAGGGAGAGGAGTGTGGGCTGGGTAGTGTGAACAGGGTCTGAAGGGAGAGGAGTGTGGGCTGGGTCGTGTGAACGGGGCCTGAAGGGAGAGGAGTGTGTGCTAGAGTCGTGTGAACGGGGCCATAAGGGAGAGGACTGTGTGTGTGCTAGGGTCGTGTGAATGGGGCCTGAAGGGAGAGGACTGTGTGTGCTAGGGTCGTGTGAATGGGGCCTGAAGGGAGAGGACTGTGTGCTAGGGTCATGTGAATGGGGCCTGAAGGGAGAGGACTGTGTGCTAGGGTCGTGTGAACGGGGCTTGAAGGGAGACGACTGTGTGCTAGGGTCGTGTGAATGGGGCCTGAAGGAAGAGGACTGTGTGTGCTAGGGTCGTGTGAACGGGGCTTGAAGGGAGAGGACTGTGCTAGGGTCATGTGAATGGGGCCTGAAGGGAGAGGACTGTGTGCTAGGGTCGTGTGAACGGGGCTTGAAGGGAGACGACTGTGTGCTAGGGTCGTGTGAATGGGGCCTGAAGGAAGAGGACTGTGTGTGCTAGGGTCGTGTGAACGGGGCTTGAAGGGAGAGGACTGTGTGTGCTAGGGTCATGTGAATGGGGCCTGAAGGAAGAGGACTGTGTGTGCTAGGGTCGTGTGAACGGGGCTTGAAGGGAGAGGACTGTGTGTGCTAGGGTCCTCTCCTGTATTCAATTTACACGCAACCCCTGAGCGAGCGCATCGACCAACACGGCATCCCTCACCATCTATTCGCCGACGACACTATGATCTACATGGCTTCCAAACCAGATCATGAAGCCTTTGCGGTGAACAAGTTCACAGTGCAAAACTGCTGTAGTGACATCAAGGAATGGATGTCGGCCAATCACCTCAAACTCAATGAAGACAAGACTGAAGTGATTCTCATTGGTAGAGAAAAAAGCAGGCAATTGATCAGAGAGACACATATTAACATAGCGGAGGCGAACATAGCATTTGCCACAAGTGCGAAATATCTCGGGGTCATGTTAGATCAAAACTTGTCACCAGACCCCCAAATTCGTAAAATCATCTCCTCAGGCTACATGCACCTACACCGCATTTGGAGTATCAGGGATTGTCTGAGTGAAAAGACCGCAGCGGCCCTGGTGGTGACCCTTGTGCTGTCCCATCTTGATTACTGCAACAGTCTGCTGACTGCTGCAACCAACGGTCAATTGCAGAGACTTCAGCGTCTTCAGAATTCTGCAGCTAGGGTAGTGAAGCGACTGCCGAGGTGGGCTCGCATAACCCCTGTGCTCTGTGACCTTCATTGGCTTCCAGTTCGCCAACGGGTGGAATTTAAGACCCTCTCCATCGTGTTTAAGTGTGAATCTGGTGAAGCCCCAACCTACCTCGGAGAACTCCTTAGACCTCACAACCCCACAAGGAATCTCCGTTCCTCAAAAAGAAGACTCTTGATTGTCCCACAAACAAGGTTACGGAGCTTCGGTGACCGCTCCTTCAGCGTTGTTGGACCGAGACTCTGGAACCAACTTCCTGAGGGTCTGAGGGCTAGTCCAACCTTGGCCGCATTTAAGACTGGCCTCAAAACTTTTTTATTTCGTCTTGTCGCGCCATGAGCATGTTTTTGTGATAATGGCGCAGTAAAAATGAAAATACATACATACATACATAGGGTCGTGTGAACGGGGCTTGAAGGGAGAGGACTGTGTGTGCTAGGGTCGTGTGAACAGGGCCTGAAGGGAGAGGACTGTGTGTGCTAGGGTCGTGTGAACAGGGCCTGAAGGGAGAGGACTGTGTGTGCTAGGGTCATGTGAACGGGGCTTGAAGGGAGAGGACTGTGTGTGCTAGGGTCGTGTGAACAGGGCCTGAAGGGAGAGGACTGTGTGTGCTAGGGTCGTGTGAACGGGGCCTGAAGGGAGAGGACTGTGTGTGCTAGGGTCGTGTGAACGGGGCTTGAAGGGAGAGGACTGTGTGTGCTAGGGTCGTGTGAACGGGGCTTGAAGGGAGACGACTGTGTGCTAGGGTCGTGTGAACGGGGCTTGAAGGGAGACGACTGTGTGCTAGGGTCATGTGAATGGGGCCTGAAGGGAGAGGACTGTGTGTGCTAGGGTCGTGTGAATGGGGCTTGAAGGGAGAGGACTGTGTGTGCTATGGTCATGTGAATGGGGCTTGAAGGGAGAGGACTGTGTGTGCTAGGGTCGTGTGAATGGGGCTTGAAGGGAGAGGACTGTGTGTGCTAGGGTCGTGTGAATGGGGCTTGAAGGGAGAGGACTGTGTGTGCTAGGGTCGTGTGAATGGGGCTTGAAGGGAGAGGACTGTGTGTGCTAGGGTCGTGTGAATGGGGCTTGAAGGGAGAGCACTGTGTGTGCTAGGGTCATGTGAATGGGGCCTGAAGGGAGAGGACTGTGTGTGCTAGGGTCATGTGAATGGGGCCTGAAGGGAGAGGACTGTGTGTGCTAGGGTCGTGTGAATGGGGCCTGAAGGGAGAGGACTGTGTGTGCTAGGGTCATGTGAATGGGGCCTGAAGGGAGAGGACTGTGTGTGCTAGGGTCGTGTGAATGGGGCTTGAAGGGAGAGGACTGTGTGTGCTAGGGTCGTGTGAATGGGGCCTGAAGGGAGAGGACTGTGTGTGCTGGGGTCGTGTGAATGGGGCCTGAAGGGAGAGGAGTGTGGGCTGGGTCATGTGAACGGGGCCTGAAGGGAGAGGAGTGTGCTGGGGTTGTGTGAATGGGGCCTGAAGGGAGAGGACTGTGGGCTGGGTCATGTGAACGGGGCCTGAAGGGAGAGGAGTGTGCGCTGGGGTCGTGTGAATGGGGCCTGAAGGGAGAGGAGTGGTCATGTGAATGGGGCCTGAAGGGAGAGGAGTGTGTGCTAGGGTCATGTGAATGGGGCCTGAAGGGAGAGGACTGTGTGTGCTAGGGTCGTGTGAATGGGGCTTGAAGGGAGAGGACTGTGTGTGCTAGGGTCATGTGAATGGGGCCTGAAGGGAGAGGAGTGTGTGTGTGCTAGGGTCATGTGAATGGGGCCTGAAGGGAGAGGACTGTGCTGGAGTCGTGTGAATGGGGCCTGAAGGGAGAGGAGTGTGTGAACAGGGACTAACTGGGGGGAGTGAGTTTCCCTGCACTGGCAGTGGAAGGGAGCTGTTGAAGATGGGTGTCCACCCAGTGCCTTTGATCAGCAGTCTTTCACTGCAGGCTCTCTGAGAACACATTTTGCCTTGTTTTACTGAATTCTTGAATTCTTTTGAATAATCACAGATTATTTTGAGTTTTTTCAGATTTAGAATATTAATGCCAAGATGTTCTCATTATTTTCTATTTGTTGCCTTGTGTATGTTCATTTATTTCATTTTTCTCTTGCTTCTTTGGAGTATGTTTCAGCTTGTTTTCTGCTTCCTTTCACTTGCTGCAATAGGATTTTTCCTGAGTTCTTTAAACCAAAAAAATTAGCAATTTGACATACACACTATATAGGATTTTTTTTAAGGTGTTCTGATGCATTAATAGTAGCTTATCTTTTTTTTTAAATGCACACACACACACACAAGAAAGCAACACACATGTACATACACATGCGCACACACACACACACACACACTCACACACACACACACACACACACACTCACACACACACACACACACACACACACACACACACACACACACACACACACACACACACACACACACACACACACACACACACACACTCACAAGAAAGCAACACACATGTACATACACATGCACGCACACACACACACACACACACACACACACACACACACACACACACACACACACACACACACACACTCACACACACACACACACACACACACACACACACACACACACACAACTTGCAAACGTGTACACACACACATAACACACAGAGAGGCAAAGAAGTTTCGGAACTTTTTACAAGGGTGGGAGATGAATGCATAACACAGTGTCCAGCCTCTGCAGTGTACATGACATGCAAAGGAAAGCGGCGCTTTTTGTAGAGTGCTCTGCCCCTTTCTGCGCGTGCTGATTTCCATGCTTGTTTTGCTGCTGGCTTCCCTTTGAAATTTTTATGTTGAATCGGAGAATTTTTTTTAACTCGTGGCACAGCTGCAGTTTTTAATGCAATATCACATACATCACTACTGAAAATTCCTGTTCAGTCTGTGGGTACTTATGGTGAGATCTAAAATGTACTATTATTTACTTTGTGTAATGGTCAGTCATCTGTCTTAACAAATTACCTTTATAACATTCATATACACTTGCAATAATCATGATGAAGCAAGAGTAATGAGATGACTAACATCAGGTGGCAAATCAAAGTACATATTTCTAGCTGCTCTGTACGTGCAGAGAAGCACAAGATCCTCAGTTCATCTTGCTGCAGACAAACCAAATCAAAGCACGTATTTCTAGCTGCTCTGTACGTGCAGAGAAGCACAAGATCCTCAGTTCATCTTGCTGCAGACAAACCAAATCAAAGCACATATTTCTAGCTGCTGAGGCTGTACGTGCAGAGAAGCACAAGATCCTCTGTTCATCTTGCTGCAGACAAACCAAATCAAAGCACATATTTCTAGCTGCTCTGTACATGCAGAGAAGCACAAGATCCTCAGTTCATCTTGCTGCAGACAAACCAAATCAAAGCACATATTTCTAGCTGCTCTGTACGTGCAGAGAAGCACAAGATCCTCAGTTCATCTTGCTGCAGACAAACCAAATCAAAGCACATATTTCTAGCTGCTGAGGCTGTACGTGCAGAGAAGCACAAGATCCTCAGTTCATCTTGCTGCAGACAAACCAAATCAAAGCACATATTTCTAGCTGCTGAGGCTGTACGTGCAGAGAAGCACAAGATCCTCAGTTCATCTTGCTGCAGACAAACCAAATCAAAGCACATATTTCTAGCTGCTCTGTACGTGCAGAGAAGCACAAGATCCTCAGTTTGCTGCAAGAGTAATGAGATGACTAACATCAGGTGGCAAATCAAAGTACATATTTCTAGCTGCTCTGTACGTGCAGAGAAGCACAAGATCCTCAGTTCATCTTGCTGCAAGAGTAATGAGATGACTAACATCAGGTGGCAAATCAAAGTACATATTTCTAGCTGCTCTGTACGTGCAGAGAAGCACAAGATCCTCAGTTCATCTTGCTGCAGACAAACGATTCAGGGATGGGGCTTGCTGATCTTTCAGACTTGGTGGTGGAGGGAGGAAGTATGGCTGGCTTTCAATCCATTCCTGCCTGCCCAGTCTTGCAGCCATTGTTTCTTGCTGAGTGCACAGTCAGGAAGTGTGGTCCCAGCAGTGACCTGTGGCCATGACACTGGTCACTGCAAACTTGGTGGCTTGACTGCCTCTTCATGGCCCTGTCTTGTCCCCCTTTGTCCAGCTGTGGGGTGGCCACTGCAAAGTGTGGGGCACTTCCTCTGAATCGAAAGGGATGGCCTAAGGAGGAATGTTGCATTGCTCGTGGAAAGGTTTTGGAAAAGGCTGGCTCATTACTTAGATTCTTTCATTCAAAATTTATAGGAAAAATCTTATGCATTTCCTGCTCTGCTGAAATCTTCACAGCATTTCAGTTGAAGTCTTTGAATGGAAGCTTGTGCAGAGAAAGTTGGCAAATATGTAAATCTGTTTCATTCAGTCATCCTTTAGATGCTGAACCATCCAAAACCGCTGAAAAGTCAGGGAGAGAAAAAAAATCAGAAGAAAATAATTTCTTGGAGCTGAAACTCGCTTCAGACATGGCCACCTGCATATCAGAAAGAAAGGCTTTGCTGTGTTGTCACAGTTGGGAGTGAGGTCAAAATCATGGAGCAGTTTGATCAAGGCCAGACGGGCCGTCACTGTGGGACCACACGTCTTGCTGGCTCGCCTTGCCTCTGTCTGCGTGCCGTCACTGTGGGACCACACGTCTTGCTGGCTCGCCTTGCCTCTGTCTGCGTGCCGTCACTGTGGGACCACACGTCTTGCTGGCTCGCCTTGCCTCTGTCTGCGTGCCGTCACTGTGGGACCACACGTCTTGCTGGCTCGCCTTGCCTCTGTCTGCGTGCCAGTGCACGGGCTGTCCTTGACTCGCTCTCTGTCCTTTCTCAGTAATAGCAGTTTGTCTGTCTTTTCCAGCGCTGGAAAAACCGCCATTGCCATCGACGACTGCCAGTTTCACCAGTGTGTGAAACTGAGCAAATTTGAAACTGAGCATAGCATCAGTTTTATTCCTCCCGATGGAGAGTTTGAGCTCATGAGGTAAGACTTCATTTTCTCTCTTTATCTATCTAGTGGTGAGAGGAAGGATGGTTTCTGAGAAATGTGAAGATGTAGTCTACAAGTCTTGAAGAGTTCATATGTGCATGTGTGTGTATAGGTGTAAGAGAGAGTGTGTGTGTGTGTGTGTGTGTGTGTGTGTGTGTGTGTGTGTGTGTGTGTGTGTGTGTTTGTGTGTGTGTTCTGGCAGGCACTTTTTTTCATAGAAAATACAGAGGATAGGCATATTTTGTTTCTTGTCACTGTTAAGTTTTCACCTTTGATTATTTGGATGTGTTGTTTCCCATTAATTTAATGTTGAAGTATGAGTAAACTGGATTTTACGGTTTGAACACAATTTTGCTGTTTGTGGCTTGAAATGAGGCTCCCCCAAAATTGGTGTCGAATAATGTGCAAAATTGATTTAAGGAACAGATTCCGAGAAAGACATGATCACCGCTTGCCTGTGCGTGTGACTTGAGCCATTGTGGTGTGTGTGACTTGAGCCACTGTGTGTGTGACTTGAGCCACTGTGTGTGTGACTTGAGCCACTGTGGTGTGTGACTTGAGCCATTGTGGTGTGTGTGACTTGAGCCACTGTGTGTGTGACTTGAGCCATTGTGGTGTGTGGACTTGAGCCACTGTGTGTGTGACTTGAGCCACTGTGGTGTGTGACTTGAGCCACTGTGTGTGTGACTTGAGCCACTGTGGTGTGTGACTTGAGCCATTGTGGTGTGTGACTTGAGCCATTGTGGTGTGTGACTTGAGCCACTGTGGTGTGTGACTTGAGCCACTGTGGTGTGTGACTTGAGCCACTGTGGTGTGTGACTTGAGCCACTGTGGTGTGTGACTTGAGCCATTGTGGTGTGTGACTTGAGCCATTGTGGTGTGTGACTTGAGCCACTGTGGTGTGTGTGACTTGAGCCACTGTGGTGTGTGGACTTGAGCCATTGTGGTGTGTGGACTTGAGCCATTGTGGTGTGTGGCAGATACCGCACCACTAAGGACATCAGCCTTCCGTTCCGAGTGATTCCACTGGTGCGAGAGGTGGGCAGGCAGAAGATGGAGGTCAAGGTGGTGGTCAAGTCCAACTTCAAGCCGTCGCTCCTGGCCCAGAAAGTGGAGGTAGGACCCGTCCCGCCGTGCTGCCTTGCTAGCCCTGGCTGTGTGTGCAGTCACCTCTGTGCAGGAGTTATCCTTGGTGTCTCTCTGTCACACGAAGTGGAGTTGCTAATGGAGATTCCTGGTTTGTTACACATTTAAAAAGCTCCTGCCTGCCTTTGAATGAGCTTGATAAAGTGTTCCAGACTCTAAAAGGGTGCAGGGGATAATGACAGTGGGTCATGAAGGGCAGTGTGTTGTGGCTGTTGCTGTGTTGACTGCAGTGCAAGTGACTGTTGTTGTCCCAGTGACTGATGGAGCGGAACTGTTGACTGCAGGTGAGGATCCCCACGCCGCTGAACACGAGTGGCGTGCAGGTGATCTGCATGAAGGGCAAGGCCAAGTACAAGGCCAGCGAGAACGCCATCGTCTGGAAGTGAGTGATCGCTCTGTAGAGGACATGTAATGATGACGACTTGTCTTCTTGTGCGTCAGTCCTTGTGTCTGTCTGCCTGCCTGTCTGTCTGTCTGTTTCTCTGCCTGTCTGTCAGTCTGTCTGTCCGTCTGTCTTCCTGTCTGTCTGTCTGTCTGTCTGTCTGTCTGTCTGTCTGTCTGTCTGTCTGTCTGTCTGTCTGTATGTCTGTCTGTCTGTCTGCCTGTCTGTCAGTCTGTCTTCCTGTCTGTGTGTCTGTCTGTCTGTCTGCTGTCTGTCAGTCTGTCTGTGTGTCTGTGTGTCTGTCTGTATGTCTGCCTGTCTGCCTGTCTGTTTCTCTGTCTGTCCTTCTGTCCGTCTGTCTGTGTGTCTGTTTCTCTGTCTGTCCATCTGTCTGTCTGCCTGTCTGTCAGTCTGTCTGTTTGTCTGTGTCTGTCTGTCTGTGTGTGTCTGTCTGTCTGTCTGTCTGTCTGCCTGCCTGTCTGCCTGCCTGTCTGTCAGTCTGTCAGTCTGTCTGCCTGTCTGCCTGTCTGTCTGCCTGTCTGTCTGTCTGTCTGTCTGTCTGTCTGTCTGTCTGTCTGTCTGTCTTTCTGTGTCTGTCTTTTTGTCTGTGTCTGTCTCTCTCTCTCTCTCTCTCTCTCTCTCTCTCTCTCCGCCTGTGTCTGTCTCTCTCTCCGCCTGTGTCTGTCTCTCTCTCCGCCTGTGTCTGTCTCTCTCTCAGCCTGTGTCTGTCTCTCTCCCCGCCTGTGTCTGTCTCTCTCTCTGCCTGTGTCTGTCTCTCTCTCCACCTGTGTCTGTCTCTCTCTCCACCTGTGTCTGTCTCTCTCTCTGCCTGTGTCTGTCTCTCTCTCTGTCTGTGTCTGTCTCTCTCTCTGCCTGCGTCTGTCTCTCTCTCCGCCTGTGTCTGTCTCTCTCTCTGCCTGTGTCTGTCTCTCTCTGTGCCTGTGTCTGTCTCTCTCTCTGCCTGTGTCTGTCTCTCTCTCAGCCTGTGCCTGTCTCTCTCTCAGCCTGTGTTTGTCTCTCTCTCTTTGCTTGTGTCTGTCTCTCTCTCTGCCTGTGTCTGTCTCTCTCTCAGCCTGTGTCTGTCTATTTCCACTGGTGTTTGTCTCTCTCTCCGCCTGTGTCTGTCTCTCTCCTAGCCTGTGTCTGTCTCTCTCTCCGCCTGTGTCTGTCTGTCTCTCTCCACCTGTGTCTGTCTCTCTCTCAGCCTGTGCCTGTCTCTCTCTCAGCCTGTGTCTGTCTCTCTCTCCACCTGTGTCTGTCTCTCTCTCAGCCTGTGTCTGTCTCTCTCTCAGCCTGTGTCTGTCTCTCTCTCAGCCTGTGTCTGTCTCTCTCTCAGCCTGTGTCTGTCTCTCTCTCCACCTGTGTCTGTCTCTCTCTCCACCTGTGTCTGTCTCTCTCTCAGCCTGTGTCTGTCTCTCTCTCCGCCTGTGTCTGTCTCTCTCTCCGCCTGTGTCTGTCTCTCTCTCCGCCTGTGTCTGTCTCTCTCTCCGCCTGTGTCTGTCTCTCTCTCAGCCTGTGTCTGTCTCTCTCTCTCCGCCTGTGTCTGTCTCTCTCTCCGCCTGTGTCTGTCTCTCTCTCCGCCTGTGTCTGTCTCTCTCTCAGCCTGTGTCTGTCTCTCTCTCAGCCTGTGTCTGTCTCTCTCTCAGCCTGTGTCTGTCTCTCTCTCCGCCTGTGTCTGTCTCTCTCCTAGCCTGTGTCTGCCTCTCTCTCCGCCTGTGTCTGTCTCTCTCTCAACCTGTGTCTGTCTCTCTCCCAGCCTGTGTCTGTCTCTCTCTCTGTCTGTGTCTGTCTCTCTCTCCGCCTGTGTCTGTCTCTCTCCTAGCCTGTGTCTGTCTCTCTCTCCGCCTGTGTCTGTCTGTCTCTCTCCACCTGTGTCTGTCTCTCTCTCAGCCTGTGCCTGTCTCTCTCTCAGCCTGTGTCTGTCTCTCTCTCCACCTGTGTCTGTCTCTCTCTCAGCCTGTGTCTGTCTCTCTCTCAGCCTGTGTCTGTCTCTCTCTCAGCCTGTGTCTGTCTCTCTCTCAGCCTGTGTCTGTCTCTCTCTCCACCTGTGTCTGTCTCTCTCTCCACCTGTGTCTGTCTCTCTCTCAGCCTGTGTCTGTCTCTCTCTCCGCCTGTGTCTGTCTCTCTCTCCGCCTGTGTCTGTCTCTCTCTCCGCCTGGGTCTGTCTCTCTCTCCGCCTGTGTCTGTCTCTCTCTCAGCCTGTGTCTGTCTCTCTCTCTCCGCCTGTGTCTGTCTCTCTCTCCGCCTGTGTCTGTCTCTCTCTCCGCCTGTGTCTGTCTCTCTCTCAGCCTGTGTCTGTCTCTCTCTCAGCCTGTGTCTGTCTCTCTCTCAGCCTGTGTCTGTCTCTCTCTCAGCCTGTGTCTGTCTCTCTCCTAGCCTGTGTCTGCCTCTCTCTCAGCCTGTGTCTGTCTCTCTCTCTCAGCCTGTGTCTGTCTCTCTCTCCGCCTGTGTCTGTCTCTCTCTCCGCCTGTGTCTGTCTCTCCATCTGTTCACCTGGCTGTACTTCTGTCACTTGCTCCCTGACACGCGGACTGCTGCGTTGCAGGATCAAGAGGATGGGGGGCATGAAGGAGTGTCAGCTCAGTGCCGAGATCGAGCTGCTCAACACCAACGACAAGAAGAAGTGGACTCGTCCCCCTATCTCTATGAACTTCGAGGTCAGCACCATGCTGTCATGGCTGTCATGACTGTCAAGCCTATTTGGTTCCTTGTTGGAATTGGCGCTTGGCATCATTTGCAGTTTTGTCATCTTCATGACATCTTTTAATTCTGATGGACAGTGTTGTAGGATGTAGAAGAAACATGACTGGAAGTCTTAGTCATAGTTAAGTAAATATGTTTGAATTTCTGTCAATGTTGTGTCCCTGGATTATTTTCTGGTGAATGGTCCTGATTGTCTTCTTGAACTGAAGACAGAGGCAGAAGATATCCCAATTGGTTTCAATGAAAAGAAAATAGTTTTGAGTAGAATTTCACATATCTCATGTGCAACTCGTCAGAATTGTGTGTAGGACTTCTCCCTTGCTGCATGTGCTTGTGTCATGTTATCAAAGAGTGGAACATTTTGCTTATATTTTCACTTGAAGCAGGCCTATGATACCTGACCCTGACTTGACCTTTACCCCTTTGCAGGTGCCCTTTGCTCCCTCTGGGTTCAAGGTGCGCTACTTGAAGGTGTTTGAGTCCAAGATAAACTACAGCGACCATGACGTCATCAAGTGGGTGCGCTACATCGGGCGCAGTGGGCTGTATGAGACGCGATGCTAGCTTCCTGCCCCCTCCATTCTCTTCGGGAACAACCGCTGATTCCTTGGTGATGAGTTTCTGGGGCGACGCCATCAGGGCCGCAGCGTGTCAGACTGGGTGGCAGTGGCCATCGAAATTGGAAGGGAAGGGAAAAAGCAGGCCTCTTTTTGCAGAGAGCTGACATTTGTTTTCATTTTACTTGAAAAGAGAGGATGAGGTTGAACTCGTGCAACATTTTCTTTGGTGGTTCCTGGGTGAAAAGCAACTGCTGCTGCATGGGTAATTCCAATGGCGAAGGAATGATTTTGTTTGAAATGTCTAGGAGGAATAGACACACACGATGGTATTTTTGGTTGTCGTTGTTGATGAGTGTACTTCTTTTATGAAAGTTGTTACAGTAAGAAGAAAAAATTATCGCCATTACACTTACTGGAAAAGTGTGTAATTTTTGCTGCACAAATGTGATAAATTTGCAATTTTGAAAGCTGGAAGAATTAGTGTAAAACCTTATCTGGATTTTATTATGGATTGGTGGATATTGTTTGCCTTTGGGTTTTGGTGATTTCTTCCTTTGCTTTGAAAGTGGGCATCACGTGGGAGTAAAGTGAATTGTGAAATATGCCACGGACATTCCAGAGTGTGAGGAACCTGTCATCTTGCTGTGACAAGTCAGTCAGTTTTCAGTAGTCCCCAGGAAAACAGGCTTTGAATACTCGCCATGTGTGAAATACTTCATAACTTAATGTGTTTAATAATGTACATTAATCTCATTAGTCCATGTAGCATGCATGATATATGGCACGTACTTGTATTGAGCTCTTGAGGAAGGAATTTGTGGAGACAGGTAGTATTGGGGTATTCACTTCATGCAGATAAAGGAGATTTTTCTCCCCCTCTGTGCATTGTAAACTGTTATGGTACAATTTTTCAAAAGTGAGTAAAAACGGCTTATCCATTTTTTGCTGGTGAAAAAAGTTTTCTTTCAAAGGCAGAGTGAATAAATAATTGGAGGATGCATTTCTCTGGAGAAAGATTTTGTGTCTGACTTTGCTTTCTAGACTATGTTGTACGGATCAGCTTTGTTTGTGCATCATGTGCTAATTCCACTGTGCAATTCATCTCCAGGATGACCTTGAACTGCCCTGTTCATTCATCATGTCTGCGTTTGTGGGCATTGCATGGCAGATGGTTAAGGACTAGCTGTGGTGTATGAGCCAAGTCTGATGAATAAAGATCACATTTGAAAGACGATTCATCTCCTGGAAAAGTGAATGCCATCAAGGATCTAATCAAATCTTGCACCTGGCTGGTGTTGGCTGTGTAGAGCCATGAGTGCATGGTTGTCATGACATCTGTCAACAGATACTGTTAAAATCAGTGCATGGAGACTGCATGTGTTGGTGTCAACACCACTGAGTCAAGTGTTTGTTGTGACCCTGCAGTGCCACCATAGACTGCTCTGCTGATAAGAAGACCAAGAAAACCTTTTTGACCTACTGCATTGAAATGCCAGCTGATGGCTGATGTCATAGTGCCAAGCTAATGCCAGATGTTCTTTCATCAGTGGCTGACGACCATTCCTTGAGATTGCCAGTTAATGTCAAGGTTCTTTTTATGTGCTTGCTAGAAGCTTCTGTTTGAATTAGTTAAAAAGTTTGTCATTACTGATGGAAGATAAGACGTGAAATGTGATTGGCTGCAAGTTAATTCTCGTCACTTTGAGTATTAAACTGTACATAATAACCTCTGTGTGTGTGTGAACCTATAAGAGCTATCCTAGCTGCAGAGGAAGATGATATTCCACTAGGGTTGTTTAGCAAGTTGTATGGCTTTGTACCTTGTTACAGAACTGTTACTTACATATGGTTTGCAGTTGTACATTGCATTGTGTTGATGGGAAGGAAAACCCAAGCTATGTGCAGTATGCTGGGTTGATCCATGGATGGAGACTTGATCATTTTGCATTTTCGTCATTCCATGGAAACCCATTCAGAGCAGCCATTGTAGCTAGTAGTGGAAGCGCCCTCTTGGCAGTCTCCAGGAACAAGTTGTAGAAGTAATTGTAGTCTGCCTGGCTTGAAGCAGCTCTCACTCCTGTGTCGTGTGCTTGCTAAGGTCAGGGGGTCATGAGAAAACCAGCCTCTACCTATCCAAGTTCCCCCCTCCCCCCTCCCCCCCCCCCCCCCCCTTCCTCCAGGTGTCATACATCCCTTCCCTTCCCCATGTATTCACCTACACACCGCTGCCGTTGGCACTTGTAGAGTTATATGGTTAGTGTTGCTGTGCTTGCTGCAAGTTAGTACCAGTGAAGTCTACCTAGTACATGGAGTGAAAGGTGATCCTAAGTTCTACAGATGTGATAACACCTTGTGAAAGTGCCTGTTACGTCAATTTCCAGTGAGGAAAGTAAATTCGCATTAGAGCTAGAGAGAGCAGGTGCAGCGAAGAGCAGATGAACATCAACATCTCTGCACATCATCACTGTCGTATCTCCAGACATACAGGACCAGTGAGGGGAAGGTTTTGCACCGACCACCTGGAGACGGAACTGTAGTGGTGCCAGGTGCCGTAAGGTTAGATGGTAGACGTGGTTGCCATAGAGAGTGTTGGTAGATTTTTCCTGACGTCCTGTGGTCTGTAACCTTCACGGCATAGCTTGCAATAAAACATGTAGTCCTGTCTGAAAAGCCTTTTTCTTTATCTAGCACCAATAATGTGTTTGTGTGTATGTGTGCACATATGTAAATGTGTTTGTGTGCGTATGTGTGCACATATGTAAATGTGTTTGTGTGCACATGTGTAAATGTGTATGCGTGTGTGTAAATGTGTGTGCCGTTCATGGAGTAAAGGAGTGCCCTTCAAGCACTACAAAGACGGCCATTTTGACACACGCTTGAAGGAGTGTGGCACTGATGCGTGCACTTGGGGCCACTGGCACCGGCCGTAGTTTCTGGAAAGCGGCAGTGGGCGTCCTGCGCTTGGGATGGCAAGCCTGCCCTCCACAACAAAACCCGCATGCGAAAATGGCGCGCTAGATTATCACGTCTCGAAAACGAAACGCGTGCTCAAGCATGCACATAATACGCACATACATGCATGCAAGCACGCACATAATATGCACACATGCACGCAAGCACGCACATAATACGCAAATACATGCACGCACATAATACGCAAATACATGCACATAACGCACATACAAGCATGCACATAATACACACACATGCACGCACATAATACAGACACACATGCACACACATAATACGCACACGCAAACACGCATATAATATGCACACACATGCACGTGAGCACGCGCATGATGCACAAACGTGCCTAATCTGCATGGGCGAGGGAAACGGGGACCTGAGAGTTAGCCAGATCGAGGAGCAGTTGTGTGCACCGTCCCATCTCTGCTTTGGAGATTAAAGCGAATGTGTGGTGCTGTCACGCGCTCATTTAGAGTAGCGTGTGTATACATCTCTAAATCTTGTTTGTGACACCACTTTGGCCACGTCACGTGGCTGTATACCAAAACATCCGTACCACTGACAGGAAAACGTCTTTTTAACTGCTCCAACATATGCAAGAACGCCAGCACATGCGGGACGATGAAATGTACCTGCAGCTTATCTTCTGTAACAAGCTAAGAAGAGGTCTTAAGTGAGAAATCCCTTCACTACGGTGGTGAAGGTCAAGGCCAGTATCTGATCTCGTAGTCCTGGCCGCGGGTGACGTAGCGGGCCATCTTGGGCACCTTGTCGCTGTCGCACTTCATCTTGGGCTCGAACACGCGCAGGTAGCGCCCTTGCAATCCTGACGGGCTGTACGGAACCTGGTCTGCAGTAAACAGTGTTGTCAGGCGATGGCAAACGAATGAATGAATGAACGGATGGATGGGTGGATGAAGTAGCTTTACTGCCAGGCGGCCTTTGTAGGTCGTGTAGGGCCATTGACCACAACAATCGCCAGAGCTGCTAAGATTACTAACACCGCCAGTCACGATGTCCCGAGTTGTTCACCGCTAAAGATTTGCGCTTAGAGGCTGTGTGCTTATTCTTACCCCAGGCTGAAGGGAGAGTGGCAATTGTTTTTCTTCTATAGTCTCTTCCTGAGAATGGACAACCTCGCTGGATTTAAATGTGACGCGTCAAGGTCCTTTGCTGTAGTGAGGTGATTGTTGAAGTCAATTCCTCTATTCTTTACAACTGTTCATTCCCAAACTGTACACACATGTGCATTGCATGCACTGCTCTTGCAGTGTTTTGCCTTCCAACGGCACCATCTTGCGTCATGGTGCACTTGCAGGCTTGTGACGACTGGTGGGCTGTGAGTGGATAGCTCGTCCAGTTGTTTTTTTTTCCGTCTGACCCATCGCCTTCAATCAAAATGTCAACTAAAATGTTCTGCTGAAACAAATGACTCTAGAATCTACATCTTTCCAGTGTGATATTGCGAGGTGAACTCTAGCTTTTCTAGCACGTAAGGTCATTCTAATCATTTTACTAGACAATGTTAAAGAGTTTATCAATGGGGTTTTCTCCTGGAAATTTGCCCGGGACTGAGAACTTCCGCCAGTGTGCACGTCAGCTTCCTTTGATACTGACACCAAGTCCCCACGGTTGCCCTCATTCAATAAGGCCCCCTGTGGGTTGGGGGTCAGAATAGACCCACCGCGTCTCCCTGTGCATTTCGTAAGAGGCGAATAACTAGGGACATCGGGAGTTGATTTGCTTTAATTCTAAACTGTCCTTGTGGTTTTTGTGCTTTAATGGCCTTACATTGCGTACAAAGGCTGGTTGGCCGTAAATCTCCATTCACCCGTCCGTCCGTCCGTCCGTCCGTCCGTCCGTCCGTCCATCCGTCCGTCCGTCCGTCATTCAGTCGGAGTTGGACACAGCATGGACACTACATCATGATGTAGTGTCCATGGACACAGTGAGGACTGGAGCAGATGATTCGTAGCTTCCTCGGTGTTCCAACAGACAGCTTTGCGCGCTGAGTACGTGTCTCGGCACTGCTCTGAGTCATTCAATACCGGCCACCCTCGGTGTTCCACCAGACAGCTTTGCGCGCTGAGTACGTGTCTCGGCACTGCTCTGAGTCATTCAATACCGGCCATCCCCGGTGTTCCAACAGACAGCTTTGCGCGCTGAGTACGTGTCTCGGCACTGCTCTGAGTCATTCAATACCGGCCACCCTCGGCGTTCCAACAGACTGCCTTGAGAAGTGAGGGTCTTGGCATCACTCTACATACATGTAGGACGATTTTAACTCCCTGATCACCCACGTTTTTCGGACTGACAGCCACAGTGTAGAAGTAAGCATATTGGCAGTGAGACAGATCTTCATGGCCAGGCGCAGTCACGTAGGCAGTGGGACAGATCATCACAGCCAGGCACAGTCACGTAGACAGTGGGACAGATCTTCATGGCCAGGCACAGTCACGTAGACAGTGAGACAGATCCCCATGGCCAGGCACAGTCAGACAGTGGGACAGATCATCACAGCCAGGCACAGTGATGTAGACAGTGGGACAGACCACCACGGCCAGGCACAGTGACGTAGACAGTGGGACAGATCATCATGGCCAGGCACAGTCACGTAGACAGTGAGACAGATCATTACAGCAAGGCGCAGTGACGTTGGCAGTGGGACAGATCATCACAGCCAGGCACAGTGACGTGGGCAGTGGGACAGATCATCGCAGCCAGGTACAGTGACGTGGGCAGTGGGACTGATCATCACAGCAAGCCACAGTGATGTGGGCAGTGGGATAGATCATCACAGCCAGGCACAGTGACGTGGACAGTGGGACTGATCATCACAGCCAGGCACAGGGGCGTAGGCAGTGAGACAGATCATCGTGGCCAGGCACAGTGACGTAGGCAGTGAGACAGATCATCGTGGCCAGGCACAGTGACGTAGGCAGTGAGACAGATCATCATGGCCAGGCACTGTCACACACACACATACACACTCACACACACTCACACATTCATACACAAGACAAAACACACAAACACACACACACACACACACACACACACACACACACACACACACACACACACACACACACACACACACACACACACACACACAGAGGCAGAGGAAACTTTTCCACGACCGCAGAAGATAGCACAGTCGTGGATTCCGTAGCGCTGAGCGTTTCCTGTTTGAGAAGTAAACTTTCCCCTAAGGGATCCTATCTCGTCACAACAAGCAAGTCGGACACCAGTCACTCTCCGTGTCTTTATTCTCCACGCAACGCCGCATTCCAGTGACACCGAACATCTGCCGGAAACCGACTCAGAAGACGGAAACATCCATGACGTCACTAATTTGGACGTCGTCGACCCCTGTGTCCGTGTCCCAGGCTGGACAGGAACACCAAGGTAGGCGGACTAGGCACTGGGCAGTGAGGGGTCAAGTGGATACTGGACTCGCCTCTGTCCAGCGATGACCTGGTCGTTGGCTGGAAAGAAAACGAACAAAGCTCGAAGTGCAAGCCCCCATTTTTCAAGGACGATTTGTCCCCTCACTCTCGATCAATTGTTTCCTTAGCCAAAAAAAAAAGAGAGAGAATAAAGAAGCTAAATGTGTGTGTGTGTGTGTGTGTGTGTGTGTGTGTGTGTGTGTGTGTGTGTGTGTGTGTGTGTGTGTGAGTGTGTGTGTGTGTGAGTGTGAGTGTATGTGTGTGTGAGTGTGAGTGTGTTTATGCGTGCATGTGTATACACGCCTACACGTGCACGTACATTCTTCCGAGCGTTTGTATGCTGTACGAGTGCGTTTTTGCGCTCATCCAATAGTGTGAAAATGTTTGTGTTCGCGCATTCTGGATGTTGATGAATATGTATTCCTACTCTCTCTCGCCCCCCCCCCCTCCCCCCGAAATATAACCTAGGATGAAAAACACAATTAGGAGTATACGAAAATATCAATAGTTCAAAGGCGGCTTCAAGAATGTCATCATCATCATCATCATCATCATCATCATCATCATCATCATCATCATCATCATCATCATCATCATCATCATCATAATCAATAGTCGTTATCGTCGTCATCGTTGTCATTATCATCACCATCAATATTCTCGTCGTCGTCGTCGTCGTCATCATCATCGGTTTCAGACCTAGCAGCAGGAGCGGCAAGAGCACAAACCAGAGTGTGACGATACACGCAGCGTGCTCAATCCCCCTCTAACACCGCTGCCGCTTTGGAATTGGAATGGCCTACCTAGCATGGGGATGACGTCTTCCACCTGCTGGCCGTTGGCTGCGGTCAGTCTGACCTCCATGTTGGTGGTGTGGATCTGCCCCATACCGGACAGCAGCCAGAAGTTGTCTGGGGCGTGGGTCAGTGTCCGGTACTGTCCCTGTACCCTCATCTCCACCTTGGTCGTGGGGAGTCTGCGTGGGACACGGACACAGAGGTAAAGAGACCGGGCCTTCCGTGAGCTTCTCGGAGGCTGAACACGGACACAGAGGTAAAGAGACCGGGCCTTCCGTGAGCTTCTCGGAGGCTGAACACGGACACAGAGGTAAAGAGAGCGGGCCTTCCGTGAACTTCTCGGAGACTGAACACGGACACAGAGGTATAGAGACCGGGCCTTCCGTGAGCTTCTCGGAGGCTGAACACGGACACAGAGGTATAGAGACCGGGCCTTCCGTGAGCTTCTCGGAGGCTGAACACGGACACAGAGGTAAAGAGAGCGGGCCTTCCGTGAGCTTCTCGGAGGCTGAACACGGACACAGAGGTAAAGAGACCGGGCCTTCCGTGAGCTTCTCGGAGGCTGAACACGGACACAGAGGTATAGAGACCGGGCCTTCCGTGAGCTTCTCGGAGGCTGAACACGGACACAGAGGTAAAGAGACCGGGCCTTCCGTGAGCTTCTCGGAGGCTGAACACGGACACAGAGGTAGAGAGACCGGGCCTTCCGTGAGCTTCTCGGAGACTGGTTTCCCAGGACTGCGATACGCTAGCAAAGGCAATAGAAAAGACGTCCCCGTTCGTCGTCGTCGTCGTCGTCGTCGTCGTCGTTGCTGTTGCTGTTGCTTCTCTAGTGATCGCTGTAGTAACGCGCAACGTTCAGTCCGTCAGTTCTTGTGTGAAAAACCTCGTTCCGAAACCAGACTCTGCCTGCTTTTACGTCCCAATTTTCATACCGACTCATGCAAAATCACAGTGATCACCTAAAAACGACGCCGATCGCCTTTGCTAGCGTATCATAGTTCTGGAAAACGCGCCTCAGACTGGAGAACGACTCGATGCAGGTGGATGGAGTTGTCTTCCCTACGTCTTCTTCGGGGCGATGTGACTTTGTAGTGTCCACGTGGATAAACACCAGTGACGTCATCAATGTTTACCGCATGGAGGAACACCAGTGACGTCATAGGTGTTTACCACATGGATAAAAACCAGTGAAGTCATCGTGGTTTACAACATGGATGAACACCAGTGACGTCATCAGTGTTTATCACATGGGTGAATACACACACACACACACACACACACACACACATTCACACACATTCACACACATTCACACACATTCACACACACACACATTCACACACACACACACACACACACACACACACACACACACACACACACACACACACACACACACACACACACACACACACACACACACACACACACACACACACACACATTCACACACAGGTACTTGCACATCGTACCTGCTAAGTCCAATCTTTTCCAAACCCATCCCTTCTCTCACTCCCCCTGCCTCCTTTGTGTTTGCCGCGCAGCCTTCCTCTGTCAGCAGCCTTCCTCTGTCAGCAGCCTTCCTCTGTCAGCAGCCTTCCTCTGTCAGCAGCCTTCCTCTGTCAGCAGCCTTCCTCTGTCAGCAGCCTTCCTCTGTCAGTGTCCGGGATTACCACTGTGTTCGCGTGTGCGCATATGTGTGTGTGTGCCCGTGCATGTGTTTGCTATGCGTGTGTGTGTGTGTTTCGTGCATGCGTGCGCGTGCGTGTGCGTGTATGTGTGCGCGCGCGCAAGCGCGTGTGTGTTTATGTGTGTGCTGTGCAAGTGTGTGTGCACACAACACAAGCACGCATGCACTCACACGCAGCCGTCTCTCACCCACCCCCCATCCCCCTCCCCTCAGTGAGGGACAGTTAGACTGACCGTCCGTTCCTGATCTGGAGCTTCAGGTAGTAGGGGTTGGAGCCTTGGAACTTGTACTCCAGTTTGGAGTTCCCCACTGGGCACTGCACGGCCTTGATCTCGATCTCCCACCGTCCGTCCCCGCTTTCGGACAGGTCAAGGTCGCCTGAAGGTCACAGTAGGCATGGCGGTCTACAAAGTTTCTGCCTAGCAAGGCAGTGTTTGCTCCATACATGGCAACGCGCGAAGAAGGAAGGAGAGACAGAGAACAAAACGTAGCAGAGGAAACCAAAAGAAGGAAAGAAAGGAAGGGGGGAAAGGAAAAAAAATAGAAGAAGGCAGCACATATATGCAAAGGGACATATGGAAGACCAAGGAACAGACCGACCGACAGACCGACCGACAGACCGACCGACCGACCGACCTGCAGGCAGGGAGGTAGCAGGCAGGGAGGTAGCAGGCAGGCTGAAAGCAGGCAGGCAGGCAGACACAGGCGGGCAGGCGGGCAGGCGTAGGACAAAACGGGCTGATGAACAATTATGAATAGACAGAAGGACGCCCGAACGGACGTACGGATCGATAGACAGCAGGACGGGAGAAATGACAGATAACAAACGAACGAATGCCAGCAGAGAGAGAGAGAGAGAGAGAGAGAGAGAGAGAGAGAGAGAAATGGTAACCGCTCCGGAAAGTTCCTTAGTGGACAAAAGTGCCTGCGCACTGCACAAGGGAAAACTGTGCACACGGAGCTCTACATACAGCTCTACATACAGCTCTACATACAGCTCTGCATACAGCTCTGCATACAGCTCTACATACAGCTCTACATACAGCTCTGCATACAGCTCTACATACAGCTCTGCATACAGTTCTACATACAGCTCTGCATACAGCAGGCAGACAGAGGAAAGAAGACGAAGGGGCAGAGCGAAGATGGAAAACGAAAAGCTCTGCCGAAAGACACGGCAGCGAGGGGAGGGAAGGGAAGAGGGGTGATGGGAAATGAGGGTGGGGTGGGGGCGTGGTTGTAGGGAAGGAACTAATCATTAAGGGCATATATACTGGTGATGGAGGCTGGGACGGTGATTACAGTCATAGATGTCGTCAGGCGGTTGGCGATGGCGGTGTTTGCGAAGGTAACAGTGATCATGGTGATGGCAGTGGTGGTGTTGACAGTTGTTGTAGTTATGGTGGTGATGGTGATGGAAGTTGTGGTGATGGTGATGATGATGGCAGTAGTGGTGACAGTTGTTGTAGTTATGGTGGTGATGGTGATGGCAATGGTGGTGGTGACAGTCGTAGTAATGGTGGCGATGGTAGTAGCGGTGGTGACTGTTGTAGTGGTGATGGTGGTGATTGTGCATGGGTAGTTGAAGTGGTGGTGGCGACCGTGCAGACACAGTGCCCACTTTCCTTTCACTCAGGGCACCCACCTTCCCTGCACTCAGGGCACCCACAACCTGGATTGGGTTGTTGCAAGAACGGATAGTCAACAGATAAAGAAGATCCAAGTGCTGGACAAAGCGATGTCCGATCATCATGTCATCCTCTGCGATACTGGTCTGACCCTCAAAAGACCAAGCAAACGCACCGTTCTGGTTCGAAATCTCAAACAAGTCGATCTCGAGTCCTTAAAGCAGGACATAACGACATCCGCATTGTACTCATCAGTTCCAATATCCATGAAGGAGCATTGCGAGCAATTCAAGGATATTCTAGTCCGCACAATAAACAAGCATGCTCCACTGGAATTAAGGCGGCCCGATTCTACAAGACAAGAGTGCCCATGGTACACAAGCGAAGTTCACATCGCTAAAATCGAGAAGCGAATAGCGGAGAGGCGCTGGAGGAAATCAAAACTGACTGTGCATAGAGATATCTACGTTCAAAAGAAAACCCTACTCAAGATGACCATCAGACATGCAAAAGCACAATATATGAAAGGTCAAATCGAACAAAAAGCGAGAAACCCTCGAGCCATGTCCAATCTGCTAACATCAATTCTAGGCAATAAGGGAAAGTTGAAACCTCTCCCCACCAAACCAACCGGACAAATCCTAGCCAACAAATTTCAAACATATTTCAGAGAAAAAATTGAAAAGATCAGAAAAGCTATTCCCCCCACAACGGTAGCGGAAGAAGCATCTACATCCCTGAACCAAGGTCTGAAAGACTTGTCTCCTTTCCATCCCGAGGAGCTTCGAAAGATCATTCTGAAGATGAAGCCCACCTCCTGCGAGCTTGATGATGTGCCGACAAGGTTGCTACGTCTATGTCTTGACGCATTCCTGCCCATGATTGCAGACCTAGTGAATCACTCCTTAAGATCAGGTGAATTCCCATACACAATGAAGAAAGCAATTGTACGGCCGCTGCTTAAGGAGCCAAATCTTGACGCCGATGAGCTCGGCGGCTACAGACCTGTGTCCAATTTGTGTTTTATATAAAAAAATCATAGAGAAAGCTGTTTCCATAAGGCTATGCAGCTTCCTGAACTCGGAGATACTACTCCCAAAACTCCAGTCGGCATACAGGCCAGGACACAGCACCGAAACTGCACTCCTGAGAGTGTTCAACGATATTCGATGTGCTATTGATGATGGCCGGGTTGCCCTCGTGACTCTTTTAGATCTCTCAGCAGCCTTCGATACCATCGATCATGGTGTTCTTCTGTCCCGATTAAAGAACTTAGGAATATCATCAACAGCCTTCAAATGGTTTCAATCATACTTATCTGGAAGAACACAGACAGTTGTTGTGGAGGGAGGGACTTCGAGTGAGGTGGTTATCACCTGTGGAGTTCCTCAAGGGTCAATTCTCGGACCGTTGCTATATTCCATCTACACAGTATCTCTGAGTGCCCTGATTGATAGTCATCATCTGTCATTCCATCTTTACGCAGATGATACTATGTTATTTACAACCTCGAACCCTGACAAAGACTCTTTCGCTGCGGCAAAAGCTTCCATGGAGAGATGTTGCACCGATGTGAAAACATGGATGGTGAAAAGTCGTCTGAAATTAAATGAAGACAAAACAGAATTCATCATCATCGGTTCTAAGGCACATGTTCAGTTGTTCCCAGAAACCAACATCTCCATTTCGGGAGTCGAGGTCCCCTCGTCAAGATGTGTGACATATCTTGGCGTAAAGATCGATGAGCATTTTTCTATGGGGCCACACGTAAGCAGAACGATCTCTTCCTCCTACTGGCAGCTCCGACGTATCTCAAGTATCAGACAATGCCTGACTGAAAAATCGGCCACAGCTCTTGTATTGACGTTGGTGATGTCTAATCTTGATTACTGCAATAGCCTTCTGCTAGGTGAAACCCAAGAATATCTCCGAAGACTTCAACAGGTGCAGAACACCGCAGCACGTATAGTGAAACGTCCACCTAGTCGTTCTCACATAACACTCATCCTTCGAGAGCTACACTGGCTGCCTGTCCACCAACGTATTGTGTTCAAAACTCTGTGTCGTGTGTTCAAGTGCGTCAATGGTTTGGCCCCGCTGTATCTGGTTGAGCTCCTCAAGACTTATAAGCCTGTGAGGGATCTCAGATCTTCGGCGCAGTCATTACTCCATGTGCCACGCTACAACACCAAGAGATCTGGGGAGAGAGCATTCTCGTATGCTGGACCAAAACTCTGGAACGATATCCCAGACAGACTGAGGAAATCTCCTTCAATACAGACTTTCAAGTCACAGCTAAAAACTCTTTTATTCAAAGAGTGAACCTGTTGAGCGCCTTGAGCATGCCTTTGGGTGTGAGATTGGCGCTATATAAGAGCCAAAATACATACATACATACATACCTTCCTTGCACTCAGGGCACCCACCTTCCCTGCACTCAGGGCAGCCACCTTCCTTGCACTCAGGGCACCCACCTTCCTTGCACTCAGGGCACCCACCTTCCTTGCACTCAGGGCACCCACCTTCCTTGCAATCAGGGCACCCACATTCCTTGCACTCAGGGCACCCACCTTCCTTGCACTCAGGGCACCCACATTCCCTGCACTCAGGGCACCCACCTTCCTTGCACTCAGGGCACCCACCTTCCCTGCACTCAGGGCACCCACCTTCCCTGCACTCAGGGCACCCACCTTCCCTGCACTCAGGGCACCCACCTTCCTTGCACTCAGGGCACAGGGCACCCACCTTCCTTGCACTCAGTGCACAAGGAACCCACCTTCCTTGAACTCAGGGCATCCACATTCCTTGCACTCAGGGCACCCACCTTCCTTGCACTCAGGGCACCCACCTTCCCTGCACTCAGGGCACCCACCTTCCCTGCACTCAGGGCACAGGGCACCCACCTTCCTTGCACTCAGGGCACAGGGCACCCACCTTCCTTGCACTCAGGGCACACACCTTCCCTGCACTCAGGGCACCCACCTTTCCCGCACTTAGGGCACAGGGCACCCACCTTCCTTGCACTCAGGGCACAGGGCACCCACCTTCCTTGCACTCAGGGCACACACCTTCCCTGCACTCAGGGCACCCACCTTTCCTGCACTTAGGGCACAGGGCACCCACCTTCCTTGCACTCAGGGCACAGGGCACCCACCTTCCCTGCACTCAGGGCACAGGGCACCCACCTTCCGTGCACTCAGGGCACTCACCTTCCTTGCACTCAGGGCACCCACCTTCCCTGCACTCAGGGCACCCACCTTCCTTGCACTCAGGGCACCCACCTTCCTTGCACTCAGGGCACAGGGCACCCACCTTTCCTGCACTCAGGGCACCCACCTTCCTTGCACTCAGGGCACAGGGCACCCACCTTCCCGGCACTCAGGGCACCCACCTTCCTTGCACTCAGGGCACAGGGCACCCACCTTCCCTGCACTCAGGGCACAGGGCACCCACCTTCCGTGCACTCAGGGCACTCACCTTCCTTGCACTCAGGGCACCCACCTTCCCTGCACTCAGGGCACCCACCTTCCTTGCACTCAGGGCACCCACCTTCCTTGCACTCAGGGCACAGGGCACCCACCTTTCCTGCACTCAGGGCACCCACCTTCCTTGCACTCAGGGCACAGGGCACCCACCTTCCCGGCACTCAGGGCACCCACCTTCCTTGCACTCAGGGCACAGGGCACCCACCTTCCCTGCACTCAGGGCACCCACCTTCCTTGCACTCAGGGCACAGGGCACCCACCTTCCCTGCACTCAGGGCACAGGGCACCCATCTTCCCTGCACTCAGGGCACCCACCTTCCCGGCACTCAGGGCACCCACCTTCCTTGCACTCAGGGCACAGGGCACCCACCTTCCCGGCACTCAGGGCACCCACCTTCCTTGCACTCAGGGCAGACGTCCTTGACGAAGACGTAGAACTCCCCAGTGATGGGACTCGAGCCCAGCCCCTTGCCGCTGCCTCGCACCTGCAGCATCGGAATGACGTCACAGCCTGGCGCTCTCCCTCCATGCATGCAATGTCAGTCACCACTTCAGTACACAGGGCATATCGTGAATTGGGCAAGGGAGACTACCTAGTGCCTGGTCACATGACAGGCTACCTGTGGCCAGTTGCCAACTAGTCATCGCATGTTTGTATTCCGACGTCTTGCCGCTTTATCTGCTTGAAACTACACGTAACCTTCTTGTCCATTTCCAAAAGGAAAATAATTTATGTATCCGTACATTTGTGTCCTGGTATAAAACCTCGACAGCAAAAACACCTGCATTAAATATAATTCACCTGGTCGGCAAGCAAGGTGTGCCTCACTGCGCATGCGTGATAGATCAACAAAAAGAAGAGATGAATGGGACAGCTGGTCTGAACAGATGATGCGCTACTGCATCGATGCAACTTTTCTGAGCTGTTGTAGAAAAAGGTCATACACGTATCTGTGTTGTTTCCGTAGTAGCATATGATCGCTAATGACAGTGTGTCATCATCTTCATCTGGTGTCCATGTTTGTTGCTAGTGCAGTGGTTACAGCGCTCACCCACACACGCCTGCTGCCAGCAATGGCGGGGTGCGAAGCTGCTCTAATCCTGGAGCGACATCCTCGGGCAAGACAATGTACTCGCATTGCCTCTCCACACCCAGGAGTAAAACTGGGCACCTGTGACGGCACTCTCCTGCATGTGGCATTGAGCCAGCATCGCTTTGGAATACTCTCCTGCATGTGGCATAGAGCCAGCATCGCTTTGGAATACTCTCCTGCATGTGGCATAGAGCCAGCATCGCTTTGGAATATTCTCCTGCATGTGGCATAGAGCCAGCATCGCTTTGGAATATTTTCCTGCATGTGGCATGGAGCCAGCATCGCTTTGGAATATTTTCCTGCATGTGGCATAGAGTCAGCATCGCTTTGGAATACTCTCCTGCATGTGGCATAGAGCCAGCATCGCTTTGGAATATTCTCCTGCATGTGGCATAGAGCCAGCATCGCTTTGGAATATTTTCCTGCATGTGGCATGGAGCCAGCATCGCTTTGGAATACTCTCCTGCATGTGGCATGGAGCCAGCATCGCTCTGGAATACTCTCCTGCATGTGGCATAGAGCCAGCATCGCTTTGGAATATTCTCCTGCATGTGGCATAGAGCCAGCATCGCTTTGGAATATTCTCCTGCATGTGGCATAGAGCCAGCATCGCTTTGGAATATTTTCCTGCATGTGGCATGGAGCCAGCATCGCTTTGGAATACTCTCCTGCATGTGGCATGGAGCCAGCATCGCTCTGGAATACTCTCCTGCATGTGGCATAGAGCCAGCATCGCTTTGGAATATTTTCCTGCATGTGGCATGGAGCCAGCATCGCTTTGGAATACTCTCCTGTATGTGGCATAGAGCCAGCATCGCTTTGGAATATTCTCCTGTATGTGGCATAGAGTCAGCATCGCTTTGGAATACTCTCCTGCATGTGGCATAGAGCCAGCATCGCTTTGGAATAATCTCCTGCATGTGGCATTGAGCCAGCATCGCTTTGGAATATTCTCCTGCATGTGGCATAGAGCCAGCATCGCTTTGGAATATTCTCCTGCATGTGGCATAGAGCCAGCATCGCTTTGGAATATTTTCCTGCATGTGGCATGGAGCCAGCATCGCTTTGGAATACTCTCCTGCATGTGGCATGGAGCCAGCATCGCTCTGGAATACTCTCCTGCATGTGGCATAGAGCCAGCATCGCTTTGGAATATTTTCCTGCATGTGGCATGGAGCCAGCATCGCTTTGGAATACTCTCCTGTATGTGGCATAGAGCCAGCATCGCTTTGGAATATTCTCCTGTATGTGGCATAGAGTCAGCATCGCTTTGGAATATTTTCCTGCATGTGGCATAGAGTCAGCATCGCTCTGGAATACTCTCCTGCATGTGGCATGGAGCCAGCATCGCTTTGGAATACTCTCCTGCATGTGGCATAGAGCCAGCATCGCTTTGGAATATTTTCCTGCATGTGGCATGGAGCCAGCATCGCTTTGGAATACTCTCCTGCATGTGGCATAGAGCCAGCATCGCTTTGGAATATTCTCCTGCATGTGGCATAGAGCCAGCATCGCTTTGGAATATTCTCCTGTATGTGGCATAGAGCCAGCATCGCTTTGGAATACTCTCCTGCATGTGGCATAGAGCCAGCATTGCTCTGGAATATTCTCCTGCATGTGGCATAGAGCCAGCATCGCTTTGGAATATTCTCCTGCATGTGGCATAGAGCCAGCATCGCTTTGGAATACTCTCCTGTATGTGGCATAGAGTCAGCATCGCTTTGGAATACTCTCCTGCATGTGGCATAGAGCCAGCATCGCTTTGGAATATTCTCCTGTATGTGGCATAGAGTCAGCATCGCTTTGGAATATTCTCCTGCATGTGGCATAGAGCCAGCATCGCTTTGGAATACTCTCCTGCATGTGGCATAGAGCCAGCATCGCTTTGGAATATTCTCCTGCATGTGGCATAGAGCCAGCATCGCTTTGGAATACTCTCCTGCATGTGGCATAGAGCCAGCATCGCTTTGGAATATTCTCCTGCATGTGGCATAGAGCCAGCATCGCTTTGGAATATTCTCCTGGGAGAGGATTTAGCGCCGGTTCCTGAATGAGTGTATCCTGTCTGTTCTTGTGTTTGTCGCCAGGTGTTTGTAGAAGGATTGTTGACGTGACCTAGTGATGATGGGTAAAATGTAAAGCTATTGGAGACCCAGGCACGGTTGATAAGTTGCTACATAAAACGGATGCCATAACTTTACTTTATCCAAGACTACACGTCCTGACACGCACCACACACACGGAGCTGTCGGTCTATAGGCCTACTACCTTGAAGCAGGCACCACAGGCGAGGGAGTTGAAGAGCTGGGGCTGGTTCAGAGCCACCAGCTTGCTGATGACGCTGTTGCTGGCTGCCGGAGGAAGTTGAGGACCGTAGGAACACAGACCTCCTGTCGAGTAGCCGTAGTACGTACCCTGTGGGTACACAGCACACGTCAGTATAGTACAGTACACATCAGTATAGTAGAGCACACATCGGTGTAGTACAGCTCACATCAGTAAAGTATAGCACCCATCAGTATAGTACAGCCACATTGGTTCAGTGTGGTAGATCCCCTGTCGATACACGGCATACATTGGTACAGTGTGGTAGGTCTACTGTCGGTACACGGCATACATTGGTACAGTGTGGTAGGTCTACTGTCGGTACACGGCATACATTGGTACAGTGTGGTAGATCCCCTGTCGGTACACGGCATACATTGGTACAGTGTGGTAGGTCTACTGTCGGTACACAGCATACATTGGTACAGTGTGGTAGGTCTTCTGTCGATACACGGCATACATTGGTACAGTGTGGTAGGTCTACTGTCGGTACACGGCATACATTGGTACAGTGTGGTAGGTCTACTGTCGGTACACAGCATACATTGGTACAGTGTGGTAGGTCTACTGTCGGTACACGGCATACATTGGTACAGTGTGGTAGGTCTACTGTCGGTACACGGCATACATTGGTACAGTGTGGTAGGTCTACTGTCGGTACACGGCATACATTGGTACAGTGTGGTAGGTCCCCTGTCGGTACACGGCATACATTGGTACAGTGTGGTAGGTCCCCTGTCGATACACGGCACACAATGGTACAGTGTGGTAGGTCTACTGTCGATACACAGCATACACTGGTACAGTGTGGTAGGTCCCCTGTCGATACACGGCACACAATGGTACAGTGTGGTAGGTCTACTGTCGGTACACAGGATACACTGGTACAGTGTGGTAGGTCTTCTGTCGATACACAGCATACATTGGTACAGTGTGATAGGTCTACTGTCGATACACGGCATACATTGGTACAGTGTGGTAGGTCCCCTGTCGGTACACGGCATACACTGGTACAGTGTCGTACGTCCCTGTCGGTACATGACATACATTGGTACAGTGTGGTAGGTCTACTGTCGGTACACGGCATACATTGGTACAGTGTGGTAGGTCTACTGTCGGTACACGGCATACATTGGTACAGTGTGGTAGGTCTTCTGTCGGTACACGGCATACATTGGTACAGTGTGGTAGGTCCTCTGTCGGTACATGACATACATTGGTACAGTGTGGTAGATCCCCTGTCGGTACACAGCATACATTGGTACACTGTGGTAGATCCCCTGTCGATACACGGCATACATTGGTACAGTGTGGTAGGTCCTCTGTCGGTACATGACATACATTGGTACAGTGTGGTAGATCCCCTGTCGGTACACAGCATACATTGGTACAGTGTGGTAGATCCCCTGTCGATACACGGCATACATTGGTACAGTGTGGTAGGTCTACTGTCGGTACACGGCATACATTGGTACAGTGTGGTAGGTCTACTGTCGATACACAGCATACATTGGTACAGTGTGGTAGGTCTTCTGTCGATACACGGCATACATTGGTACAGTGTGGTAGGTCTACTGTCGGTACACGGCATACATTGGTACAGTGTGGTAGGTCTACTGTCGGTACACGGCATACATTGGTACAGTGTGGTAGGTCTACTGTCGGTACACGGCATACATTGGTACAGTGTGGTAGGTCTACTGTCGGTACACGGCATACATTGGTACAGTGTGATAGGTCTACTGTCGGTACACGGCATACATTGGTACAGCACGTGCAGAGCAGTAAAACAGCATCATTCCTCTCGTGGATGTTGTTAATGAACTCAGAAGTCACAATAAATCAAGGAAGCATTGAATGAATGAATGGATACATGAGATAAGGGCTTTGCATCTAAGGCAAAGCTATTTAAGTGCGCCGCCGCGATCTGGTCGTTCAGCGTCTGCTCTTTGACCCCGCTGAACCGGGAATTTTCCATGAGCAGAACTGGCACTGCGCATGCTCCAGCTCCCCAGCACCCTCCAAGACCAACAGCGTCATCACTCCGTCTTCAAGGGAGGGACAGACCATTCGCCTTTCCCCTCAGGCAAGTACACAACCTTTTCATTTCAATATTGCCCACTTTTCTTGTGACCACTTTTCTTGTGACCACTTTTCTTGTGACCACTTTTCTTGTGACCACTTTTCTTGTGACCACTTTTCTTCGAGGGTGTCGCGGCACTATACTGAGGTACGTGCGCTCACATTTCCCATAGAAGAAATGAATGGATACATGAGATGTACCGTATTTATTTTCATCATTCTCGTACTTACATTTTAAAGCAAAGGTCACACTGCAACACAAATGTCAAATAAAGCATGATGCAAAATTTATAAGTATTCTAAACGATAGTAACACAGTGATAAACCTGCTTTTAATATCTACCGTCGTAATACCGCAGCATATGCCTATGGCTTTCATGGCAACCAGGTGGGCAGCTGTCCGTCTTTGACGCGCCTTAATGGCAGCCAGGTGGGCAGCTGTCCGTCTTTGACGCGCCTTAACGGTGACTGATGACCTTGACACCTGCTGCCAGCCCGGATTGCTTCGTCACATTTACTGGCCCCTTCTGTTGCCATCTTGTTTGGCTGATGTAAAACCAAAACTTTATAGCATTGTAGACTTTTAGTTGCATTGTACACGTTGTCCTTCACAAATGTGCATCTGCCCAGGGAATGGAAATCGAACAGGGAATGGCGATGCTTTGGATGAGAAGACAGGAGATAACATAATTTATTATTAACATTATTTAACATCGCATGGACGCCAGTCCTGAGGCGAGCTAAGGAAAATACAGAAACCCCTTCAGGCATCTTGTCCCATCTCTAGTAAACCTGAGTGTAGAGAAAAGTTCGTGCAAGTCTTTTTTGTCTTCTCTAAAGCCGTGCCCATCACGCGCAAGTCTTTTTGTCTTCTCTAAAGCCGTGCCCATCACGCGCAAGTCTTTTGTCTTCTCTAAAGCCGTGCCCATCACGCGCAAGTCTTTTTGTCTTCTCTAAAGCCGTGCCCATCACGCGCAAGTCTTTTGTCTTCTCTAAAGCCGTGCCCATCACGCGCAAGTCTTTTGTCTTCTCTAAAGCCGTGCCCATCACGCGCAAGTCTTTTGTCTTCTCTAAAGCCGTGCCCATCACGCGCAAGTCTTTTGTCTTCTCTAAAGCCGTGCCCATCACGCGCAAGTCTTTTTGTCTTCTCTAAAGCCGTGCCCATCACGCGCAAGGCAGTTAGACAAAGGATTGAGACAACTACTTCGATAGCTCCCTTTGAAAAGAAGCGCAAATGCACAGCTGCTGTGTCTGCGTGGCCAAAGATCCATGGGTCAAAATGGGATTGCTCTGCAACACCATTTGGGGGTGCGATCCCTGCCAAACTCCTGGAGGGCGAATGCCGAGCAGGGTCTGCTTGTTGGAGTTGAGCGTCCTCATGCAAGTGTTCTCTCCCTGAGTCTCCGCGAGTCTTCATCGCACTAGAGAACGTCATCACAAGTCCCTGGCCAAAGGTACGTTGCTCACTAGTTGATAGCTTCACCGCACCAGAGAATGTCATCACAAGTCCCTGGCCAAAGCAACGTTGCTCACTAGCTGATAGCTTCACCGCACCAGAGAATGTCATCACAAGTCCCTGGCCAAAGCAACGTTGCTCACTAGCTGATAGCTTCATCGCACGCTGTCGCTGTTGGTCCCAGCATCTCGAGGCAACGTCTGCATGTCTTCTTGGACGAATCAAACATCTCCATCTTCTCTCTACGTTCAAACGTTTCCGTACAATATATGTTTGCGCAAGGTCAGATCATCCTCCATTCAGAAGAAGACAATTCGTCCGTGTTCTTGGGAAAGGTGTTTCGGACGCCTGGTCCCCTGGTCGAGTGTGGATTTCCCTCCACACTCATCCCCCGTCCCCACTGCCCACCCCCCACATCCCCACCGTCCATCCTCCACCCCCCCCATACCCACCGCCCACACCCCACATCTCCACCGTCCATCCTCCACCCCCCATACCCACCGCCCACACCCCACATCCCCACCGTCCATCCTGCATCCCCCCCCTACCCACCGCCCACACCCCACATTTCCACCGTCCATCCTCCATCCCCCCCCCCTACCCACCGCCCACACCCCACATCTCCACCGTCCATTCTCCATCCCCCCCCCATACCCACCGCCAACCCCCCACACCGTCCATCCCCCATCCCCCCCTACCCACCGCCCACACCCCACATCCCCACCGTCCATCCTGCCCCCCCCCCCCCTACCCACCGCCCACACCCCACATCTCCACCGTCCATCCTCCATCCCCCCCCCCCCTACCCACCGCCCACACCCCCACATCTCACCGTCCATTCTCTATCCCCCCCCCCCCCATACCCACCGCCCACCCCCCACACCGTCCATCCTCCATCCCCCCCCCCCTACCCACCGCCCACCCCCCACATCCCCACCGTCCATCCTCCATTCCAGCCCCCATCCACACCGCCCAACCCCCCAAAACTGACGAGTGTTGGTTACAAAGAAAGCAAGCATGTCATGAAGTCTTCTGTCTTGCTGAGGTCCACGCCCAGACTTTACCGCCGTGGAGAAGCATGTCCAAACTGCATTCCGAACTTACTGGGACTTGGGCGTGACCTGTTACGTCAGTTTGGATCAGGCTTCTTGCTCCAGACACGGTAACTGTTACCCCATGTCCATTATTTTCCAAAAGGTTCGTGTCTCAGAGTTGTTGGATCCAGGTAAGCAAACTCTTTGATAGCTTTGACCTTGTCGCCATATCAATAATTTGTTCCATTTCTATTCACTTCTTGCTATGAAGATCCACTGGATGGTGAGCTCCATATCTTCGCAAGTTTTGCAAAGCATGGCAAATGCCCTTTGAGATTTTCAAGATATTATTGGAGTGCCGCACATTTAAACACACTGTGACTCTGCTATGAAGATCCAGTGGATGGTGAGCTCCATATCTTCACAAGTTTTGCAAAGCTTGGCAAATGCCATTTGAGATTTTCAAGATATTATTGGAGTGCCGCACATTTAAACACACAGTGACTCATCTCAAGCATCGCCACAGAACAAAGGCAGCAAGGGGGAGTCAGGTCACTCACCTCCCCGTGGAAAACCTGGGAGTACAGTCCCATAATCCCATTGTGGCGGGCCGCGGTGGCTGCAGCAAAGAAGGCAAATTATTTGTCACGTGACGTCGTCTTTTCTAGGGTGGGTTTCTTTCTTGTGCATACGTAGTGTGTTGTGCATACGTAGTGTGTTGTGCATACGTAGTGTGTTGTGCATACGAAATGTGTTGTGCATACGTAATGTGTTGTGCATACGCAATGTGTTGTGCATGCGTAGTGTGTTGTGCATACGTAGTGTGTTGTGCATACGTAATGTGTTGTGCATACGTAGTGTGTTGTGCATACGTAATGTGTTGTGCATACGTAATGTGTTGTGCATACGTAGTGTGTTGTGCATACGTAGTGTGTTGTGCATGCGTAGTGTGTTGTGCATACGTAGTGTGCTGTGCATGCGTAGTGTGTTGTGCATACGTAATGTGTTGTGCATGCGTAGTGTGTTGTGCATACGTAGTGTGTTGTGCATACGTAGTGTGTTGTGCATGCGTAGTGTGTTGTGCATACGTAATGTGTTGTGCATACGTAATGTGTTGTGCATGCGTAGTGTGTTGTGCATACGTAGTGTGTTGTGCATGCGTAGTGTGTTGTGCATACGTAGTGTGTTGTGCATGCGTAGTGTGTTGTGCATGCGTAGTGTGTTGTGCATACGTAGTGTGTTGTGCATGCGTAGTGTGTTGTGCATACGTAATGTGTTGTGCATACGTAGTATGTTGTGCATACGTAGTGTGTTGTGCATACGTAGTGTGTTGTGCATACGTAATGTGTTGTGGATGCCAGCCTTGCGATTTAGAGATCCATCACTTTGACTCATGCGCAAAATTGTTAGGTTTTCGGATGGGATGAATTCATTTGCATGATTTGATTATTCAATAAGTGAAATATTCTACTCGTTATTAAGTTCATGTGGATAAGAACCCATTTTGAATTTGGGAGTGGATAATTTGTCTCTTCTGAATTCGTGACGTGATACACAAATTGCGGAACCCTGATGAGTTCATACAGAATGAAATATGACTCATCGTGAAAGCAAAACAGAAAAGCAATAACAACGACGATAATACATCACAACTACCAAATATGCATGTCATTTCTGCGTGTGCGGTCCAATTTATCGGCGGCTACTTTTGTTAGGTCATTCTTCAACGACCAATAATTAGTGTTCATTTTTGGGGGTTTACATTTATGGTGATTTCTTGCTCATTGTGGACATTTAGAAAACACTACACTACATTTTAGACAGCTTACCTCCTGGCGGGGATCCTTGAGCAGTGGTGGGTCTATTCGTGGTCGGCTGAGCGGAAAATGGAGCAGGCGTGGGTGCATTAGGGGGAGCATTAGTGGGAGCATCAGTGGGAACATTAGTGGGAGCATCAGTGGGAACATTAGTGGGAGCATCAGTGGGAGCATTAGTGGTTGTCTTCGCGCTGTCGCCACACTTGCTTGACGCGAGGTCAAAGGTGGCGGTGACAGTGGGGGGGTCGGGTGTATGGGAGTTGGGTGACGTCACATAGGCCAGCATGTCCGAGCAGAAGACTTCACCACGCTGCAGGTAGAGGTTGTACGTGGGGAAGTCCACCGTGAAAGTCTGGTTGCTACTGGCAACCGCCGTCACTCGGGCGCTCGATCCACACCTGTCGAGAGAGAAAGAGAAACGCGCATGATGGCCGCTCCAGCCGCTTGGCCTGGCTGTCCACGACCAGCTGGCGTTGGTTAGACGTGTCATCACGTGTTCACAGCGTCACCCATGCTGCTTGCATAAATGCCGTCCACATTTTGAGTGTGATCAAGGGACGTCACTCTGAGACACTAATTGTCCTTCCTCTCGTGCAGTTCTGCAGGTGTGACAGGTGAAGGAGCCCCATTGGTTCCTTCACTATGTCGGCCATGTCTCTAACTACACGGACACTTCGTGCTTGTGAAATAATATACACTTTTGCATTTTATAGGGGGATTTATAAAACACAAACAATTTTAACTTATTTAAAAAAAATTGATTGAAAGTGAGCATGAAACTATTTCTCGAAGGCCAAAAGAAAATGCAAAGCTCATGCGCACACGTACGCAGATTTCTGTAATGTGTGTGTGTGTGTGTGTGCGCGTGCGTGCGCGCGCGTGCATGTGTGTGTGTGCATGTGTGTGTGTGCATGTGTGTGTATGTGTGTGTGTGCATGTGTGTGTGTGTGTATTATGTCAGGAAGGAGGGCACACACGTGCGTATGAATGCGTGTGGGGTTTTAAAATATATGTATGTGTATCTGTGCGCGCGCATGTATGTGTTTGTGTGTGAGATGAAACATATTGGGCCCCTTAATTCACATTTAGGAAATGAATGTATACATAATGCACGCAAGCAAACTGCACATAGCGCACGTTTACACAAGACTCTGTCAATGATAATTTTTCTTCGATGAATGACAGGGACGTGGAAAAATGATGGTAAAGCATGCAAAGGGGAAGGCCATAGATATCCATTATCCCTGCAGGAAAATAACCGAGAGTCCCGTACAAAATGGGGACAACTCCAAAACTGACATTGAGTTGTTTGATGGCTGGCGTGACCTCCATAATGATCCTCCACTTGCACAGAGGCTGAGGCGCTTGCAGACACAGTTTGCCCGTGAAGCCCTCGCGCCATTGGTGGTCCAGCTTGAACGGAGGCGGAAGTGGCGTCGTCGTCGGCGCAGGCGCACTGGTGGGGCCTGGAACTGCAGTGGCGGCACCGGAAGTGGCAGCAGGAGTGGATGTTACGCTGGCTGTCAGACGTGCCTGAGGCGGGTCGAAGTCCACCCTGATGGAGGGGAAGGTCTTCTTCTTGAGGTGCAAGGTGAAGTCCAAGCACATCTCCTGGCCTGCCTGCAGTCTGCGGAAGTGGTACTCTTTGTCCAGGTTGCTCAGCAGGTACACTCGCCCATCCATCAGCCGCTCCTTCACCTCGGCGTCCCGGATCTGTGAGGGATGAGGCAAAATCACCACACGTTCTAAATGCTTCATGTCAAAGTTATTGCCTTTCAATATTACATGTCATTAACCCTTTAGGTTCATTCTGATCATTCAGGAACGACTGCATGGCACCAAGATCTCAGTAACTGGTTCTCGGGAGTCTGAATGTCTGGGGCAACAAGTCTTTTAGGAATTGGAAGGTGGACGTGGCCGAGTGATTACCACGTTATATCTACTGTCGCTTGCGTGTAGTGGGTGCAGCGTTCGAAGCTGTACGGTTTTCTGGTCGCAGATTTATATCTGAGTGAGGTAGTTTACCCAGACTGCCTCCTTCCATCCACGAATAAACCGGGTAAAAGGTACCCGTAAGAGCCGAACTGGAAAATGTTGTCAACGAACTTTGGCGCGAGCATTCGCAGTCAGATTGCACGTACCCACAGAGACGATGTGGCGCCGAATGACAATGCGAGAAGCTCAATGAGCAGCGGGTAACAGTGAATGGTTTGCGTACCGAAATGTAAGACAAGCAGCAGTCTCAAGGGAAAATACCTTCGCCACTAGCTACGGGGTGGAATCCTCAGTACACCCACCTCCAGGCTGGTCGTGGCCTTGCTGAGCTCCATGCGCAGGTTCCACGAGTCCATGTCCACAGATGACGTCAGGCAGAACCGCCCAAGCATGCCGCCGTCGTTGCCCGGATTGAACCAGGTCTGAAGACCCGGCTGTAGCAACGCCTTGCTGGCGCGAGGCGCTTGGTCTGATGACGTTATCACTCTGAGGATCTTGCAGAGTGACCTGCCCTTGGTGAGATTCGTGGTGCCCGAGACGTATTGAATGCGGCTGTCGTTGCTCGCAGTGATGGTGACGTCATCATTCGCGGACATGGGCTGGATGACAGGAGAAGACAATGAGGCAGAGGAATAGAGGAGAAAAAGCAGAGAAAAGGCAATAACGAAATGAATGAATCGTGAGAAAATTCACGTAGATGTTTTTGCTTTTGT
>JAWQFJ010028214.1:0-27500 GCA_034096865.1 Theodoxus fluviatilis | reverse complement strand
TGTAAGAAAGTGTGTTTTCTTGAACGAAATATGGCCGGCTGCTCCATGGAAAACGAGGCTTTCTACATAGCGGGGGTGTTGCAGGAGAGAGCAGCAACGACTGCGGGGTTCTACGGTGACGTCCTACATTGAGAAACATCGACACAGTCAAAGGTACAAAGAGATGGTCGAAAATACAGCGCGAACGCAAGTCCGTTGAATAAATTAATACACGCGTGCATGAATGAATGAATGAGTGACTAAATATTGATTAATTAATTAATTAATTCGTTCATTCATTAACGACAGAGAGGATGAATGAATGACTGAATGAGTAAATGACTAATGAGTGAATAAATGAATGAATAAAAATACGAATGAGGCTTTACAGCCTCTCAGCTTTTGCAGGCTATACAGGATACAGCCATGGCCTACAGGACCACTAGAGCTGTCAGGCTATACAGAATACAGCCATGGCCTACAGGACCACTAGAGCTGTCAGGCTATACAGAATACAGCCATGGCCTACAGGACCACTAGAGCTGTCAGGCTATACAGAATACAGCCATGGCCTACAGGACCACTACAGCTGTCAGGCTATACAGAATACAGCCATCGCCTACAGGACCACTAGAGCTGTCAGGCTATACAGAATACAGCCGTCGCCTACAGGACCACTACAGCTGTCAGGCTATACAGAATACAGCCGTCGCCTACAGGACCACTACAGCTGTCAGGCTATACAGGATACAGCCGTCGCCTACAGGACCACTACAGCTGTCAGGCTATACAGAATACAGCCGTCGCCTACAGGACCACTACAGCTGTCAGGCTATACAGGATACAGCCGTCGCCTACAGGACCACTACAGCTGTCAGGCTATACAGGATACAGCCGTCGCCTACAGGACCACTACAGCTGTCAGGCTATACAGAATACAGCCGTCGCCTACAGGACCACTAGAGCTGTCAGGCTATACAGGATACAGCCATCGCCTACAGGACCACTACAGCTGTCAGGCTATACAGGATACAGCCATCGCCTACAGGACCACTAGAGCTGTCAGGCTATACAGAATACAGCCATCGCCTACAGGACCACTACAGCTGTCAGGCTATACAGGATACAGCCATCGCCTACAGGACCACTAGAGCTGTCAGGCTATACAGAATACAGCCATCGCCTACAGGACCACTACAGCTGTCAGGCTATACAGAATACAGCCATGGCCTACAGGACCACTACAGCTGTCAGGCTATACAGAATACAGCCATCGCCTACAGGACCACTAGAACTGTCAGGCTATACAGGATACAGCCATCGCCTACAGGACCACTACAGCTGTCAGGATTTACAGAATACAGCCATCGCCTACAGGACCACTAGAGCTGTCAGGCTATACAGAATACAGCCGTCGCCTACAGGACCACTACAGCTGTCAGGCTATACAGAATACAGCCATCGCCTACAGGACCACTACAGCTGTCAGGCTATACAGAAGACAGCCATCGCCTACAGGACCACTACAGCTGTCAGGCTATACAGAATACAGCCATGGCCTACAGGACCACTAGAGCTGTCAGGCTATACAGAATACAGCCATGGCCTACAGGACCACTAGAGCTGTCAGGCTATACAGAATACAGCCATGGCCTACAGGACCACTAGAGCTGTCAGGCTATACAGAATACAGCCGTCGCCTACAGGACCACAACAGCTGTCAGGCTATACAGAATACAGCCGTCGCCTACAGGACCACTACAGCTGTCAGGCTATACAGAATACAGCCATGGCCTACAGGACCACTACAGCTGTCAGGCTATACAGAATACAGCCATCGCCTACAGGACCACTACAGCTGTCAGGCTATACAGAATACAGCCATCGCCTACAGGACCACTACAGCTGTCAGGCTATACAGAATACAGCCATCGCCTACAGGACCACTACAGCTGTCAGGCTATACAGAATACAGCCATCGCCTACAGGACCACTACAGCTGTCAGGCTATACAGAATACAGCCATCGCCTACAGGACCACTAGAGCTGTCAGGCTATACAGAATACAGCCATCGCCTACAGGACCACTACAGCTGTCAGGCTATACAGAATACAGCCATCGCCTACAGGACCACTAGAGCTGTCAGGCTATACAGAATACAGCCATCGCCTACAGGACCACTACAGCTGTCAGGCTATACAGAATACAGCCATCGCCTACAGGACCACTAGAACTGTCAGGCTATACAGAATACAGCCATCGCCTACAGGACCACCAGAGCTGTCATTGTGAGAGCGATCAAACATTGATTTCTCCAGTTGCTCTTCATTTACAAATCGCGAGGGAAGAAGTCTTGGTTCTATTCTTACCTCAGCCCGCGGAGGCATGACATATAATAAGTTCGTCATGAGGCTAGGAAGGCGAGAAAACGCCTGCATGGATAAAGATAAAGACTGACAGTTGGCCGGCCACACGTCTGGGTGTACAGCCCAGCAAGCGAGACACTCGTGGTGTAGTCAAGGCGTCTTTGCGTCTTTAGGTCACACCGCTGGGTGTGCTCCTGAGCATGAGTTGTTGGAAACATTTATTTGTAAAGTTTTAGTGCACTGCTCACCAATGTCCAAACCACCCAACGAGTGAGAGAGAGAGAGAACGAACGAACGAACGAACGAAAAACTTTATTGCTTAGGCCACCGGCCCATTGCAAGGTGAAAAATTTACATTATATAGCAATGCGGTATCGAGAAGATTCTGGATAGTACTATGTGAATGGACACAGTATCGAGGGAAACAGTGTTTACTGGTATAGGCCTACGTAGTAGCACGTCTTCGAAAATATAATGATTTATACTTAACATTTCCATTCCTTCCGTTCTCATCTTAAATGCATGGTAAATGTACATACTCACTCTACGGATCGTAGCATAGTCATTGGTTGCTAGAAGCTCTTTGATAGTCTCATTTACATCGAGATGCGGAAATGGCAATAAAAATCTTTCACGTAGTCCACACAAAGCAGGGCAATGACACAGAAAATGCACTTCAGTCTCCTCCTCCTCTACACATGTAGGGCAAACATTATAGAAAGTCGGGAGACTGTATCTATGTTTGTGAACATACAAGTCACTGACTCCAAATCGGAACCGTATCAAAGCATCTCTAAAACATTTCTTATCTAATGCGTACAGATATGGTTCTTGCTCTCGAACTGTTTTATACAGTCTGTAGAAGGAATACCGATTGCTATGTTGTAACATTTGCCTCCACTCACTATCAAAATCAGCTACTAATTTTTCTTTGAGATTCTTAAGGAATGCTCTTTTATTTTCTACAGCTTGTCTTGTCCATTCTCTTTCCATGTTGTATTTGTAGAGCAGAGTTTTTATACTTGTTACCCAATTGAGTTGACCTTCAGGTAAGTTACACATCATTTGATACACTCTGAATGGATATCTGTGTTGGTCCATGCTAATTATTCTTAACCAATAATTGATCGACCTTACGATAGCATTTACGTATAACGGGTATCTACCTGTGTCACCGTATATCATTACATTCGGGGTTCTGGCTGAAACATTCAAAAACCACTTCAGTACAAACAAATGGACACTTTCAATGCGTTTACAGTCACTGAAGCCCCACACTTCCGAACCATAAAGCAATATTGGCTGGATTTGCGCATCAAAAACCTTGAACAGTACGTCAGGGGTGACAAATGCTAATTTCCGCAGCGACTTCAAAACTTGAATAGCGGCTGCTTTAGCCCTTCCTGCAATATCTGTCATAATCGTATTGGTACATAATCTTGTGGTTAGTGTTACACCCAGATACTTGTATTGACTGACCACTTCCAATCTGTCGTTACCAAGCGTCCATTTCTCATGAGCTGCCACGTAACCACCATTTCTAAAAATGACAACTTTCGTTTTATCTGTGTTCACAATTAGTCCAAGCTTATCCGCTGCTCTTTTGAGACTGTTGATTTGATTTTGGAGACCAGGTACAGTATCTGACAACAGGACAATGTCATCAACGAAAAGCAATAGAAAAATATCAACCCCGTTTGGTTCTATTTGTAGACCATGTTTCCCCTTTTCAATTATTTCTCTGCTAAGGTAAGAGACAAGGTAGGAAAAAAGTACAGGACTCATTTTGCATCCCTGCTTCAGGCCCCGGAAACAATCAAAGAATCTTGAGGTCCCCCCGGAGCATCGAACACCGCACTTCACGGTTTCTTATACTGACCTGAGCATGTGACTCATTTTCCCCTTGATTCCACACGCATCTAACACATTCCAAAGAGCTTGTCTGTTCACAGTGTCAAAAGCTTTTTTTAAATCAACAAATAGAGCATACACTTTCCTTCGTCTCTGGAGATACTTCTGAACTATAGTGTAAAACAAACACATTATCCACTGTAGAATATCCTCTTCTGCATCCCGCTTGCTCCTCACCGATAAGCTCATTCTCATCTGCCCAAGCCTGAAGCCTCACATTCAGAATGTGGAAAAAAACTTTACTTAGGGAACTGCATAGAGAAATACCCCTGTAGTTATCTAGTACATTCAGTTCACCCTTCTTGTGTATAGGCACAATTAAGGAATTGCACCAGATTGTAGGGAAAGAGGCCTGTCTAAAGATCTCATTAAAAAGCTTAAACTGCAGAGGCAAAAGCACTGACCCTGTACACTTTAGCATCTCAGAGAGTACACCATCCGCCCCTGGAGCTGATCTAGACCGCAGCTGTCTGATGGCTGTAGATATCTCCGTATTTGTTATTTCAGAGTTTAAAACACTGTCATCTGGGACACTTAGTTGTCTATGACATATTGTTTCTATCGCTTCTGTCCTATCAGGCAAACTGTACACATTCTGGAAGTGATCTGCCCATGCGTTAGGATCTATGTTTGGTAGTATTTTGTGTCTACCATTTATAGACCTGATTTGTTTCCAAAACACTGTTGAATCAGCAATATTAGCGTTCAGATACTCTGTAAATGATTGTCTGAAATTGCCTTTTTTCAACCTGATCAACTGCTTGTAGTAATTTCGCTTTTTTGTGTAGGCTTCCCTATCTTTCACGTCTCTGGAGCGAAGAAATTTTCCCAACTGCTTGTTTGCCGACTTTTTTGCTTCAACACAGTCTTTATCATACCATCTGTTTAGCAAGCTATGATTACCCTGCCAAACCCGCTTCTTCATAAAATCAGCCGCATCTACCAAACACGTTGTCAAATCTCTCGTGGCAGAGTTCACATCGAAGCTACTTTCTTCCCAATAGGATTTATCAGTGAACTGAGTCAACCCCTGCTGGACATTCATGTTAAATTCTTCAGCTCGGCCCGAATTCCATATAATCTTAATAGTTGCACCAGAGAACTGCTCATGCCCTCTGTCAACACAATGTTGACTCATAAAAATCAAATTCAGATACATATGTGAAGACAATGCCAGCTCACCGATTCCAAACGACACACAGCAAAATAAAATGTCATCTGTTGCAATACAATAATCTATTACGCTACAACCACGTGGTGATACAAACGTATAACCGCAGGAATTCTCTGTGTCGACACAGCCGTTGAGAATAGTCAAGTCAAAAGCAATACACAGTTCCAGTAGGGATTTACCAAACCCATTAATAGTTATGTCGGATGATGACCGTATGTCGTCGAGTGTACAGGAGCGCATATCACCCAAATAATTGTCATTAGTAGTGTTCATGGACCCAGTCCTTGCGTTGAAGTCCCCACAAAGAAGTAACGAACAATTGTTGTGTGCTTCTGTCATCTCTAAAATGCAGTTGCCTAGGATGTCTATTCCATTATTTTCATCACTTCCTTCATAATACGGGGAGCCGATTGGCGGGATGTATAAATTGAACATCAGGACATCTCTTTCAACACCAAAAAGCTCCTTGCACACTTTAAATACAAGTATATTTTCATAACTACACTTTAGCAACTTGAAGAACCGTGCTATGGACTGATGAATTAAACAAACTATTCCTCCAGACGGACGACCTTTAACTGAAAGTTTTTTTGCAGGTGATAGAAAACAGTTGTATTCGGGTAAGCAATGAGACAGGTCTATGCTATACACAAAGGTTTCACATAAACATGAGAAAGTTGCAGATTTCAATACTTCGATGAAGTCGGGTTCATCAAATTTGGGAATTAAACCTTCAACGTTCCATACCAAAAGGCGAAATGAAGTAGAAAGTTCGGAAACGTAGTCATTCACATTACCATTGTCAGTTGCTGTGTCCGGGCCTCGGCCGTACCCCTATCTGCCGGTGCGAGAGCTGCTGGTCGTGGCAGCTCGGGCAGAGGAGCGTGTGAGCGGGCGGCTGTGGTCTGTCGGCGGGCGGCTGCGGTCTGTCGGCGCACGTCGCTCCTCACGGTGAAGGACACCGCCCCTGTAGAAAGCGAAGAATCCTTCTTCCTGTGCTTTATGTATTTCTTCTCGCTGTCGAACTGTCAGGTCTGATGACACGCCAATCCCCTTGGCCTTGAGTTCTTGCCTCTTCTGTAGGATGGCTATTTTATCGGCGGTCCTTCTGACGCAAGCTATCATCGGCCGGGTTTTTCCAGCTGAGCGCCTTCCCACTCGGTGTGCTCTGGTAACGTCGTTCGCAAGCAGAGGGTTGGGAAGCACGTCGTTCACGATCTGCACGAACTTGGTTTCGCAGTCCTCGCGATTTCCCGTGCTTTCGTCGGGTTCAGGCACGCCGAAGAGAAGAATGTTGTCTCTGCGGTTACGCCGCTCTTGTTCTTCTATCTTCTCATCCAGCTCCTCCACTGTGTCGGCAAGTTCCTGATGACTAATTAATAAATTCTCTATTTCCTCTCCCTGAGTCATGATACTCTTCTTGATCTCCGAAATGTCTTTCTCCACTTCTGTTACCTTTCTTGACAGGTCTGCCAAATCATCTCTAATTTTCTGTGTTTCGGTCATTAGTGCTGCCGTAAGCTTCTGTGTCAACTGCTCACCAAATGCCAGCAAATCATCCCTCTCAATCGGTCCCGGGTTGGTCTCAATGTCTGACGCGAGCAATAGCAATCCGGATCGATCGAAATCATAGGGCGTCGAAGTAGAGCTCGGTTCTACATGTTCAACCAGACCGGACGGTTGGAGGAGATCACTCCCTGTCATGGCGGTGCAGAGGCTCGAGGCAAGGGTTGTAGTGAACATGGCTCGGACTAGGGCAAAAAGCAAGACGACGGAGAGAAGTAGCCATACCGTTTTCATGAAGCGAGTGTCGAAGGAACCTTCGGGACTGTACACCGTTGAGCTGCGGCTGATGTTGCGTCGGTGTTCTCGGAGCGCAAACGTTCCAATGCGAGCACGCCAGAGCCCAAGCTCCATTCCCATGGTCGCCGACCCGAGTGAGCACAATTCAGTCGAAAATTTTTCTAAAAGTCAGAATTGTCGTGACTGGTACACACGAAGACGATATTAGAGAGTTCACACTTACTGAGATTTCTTTCTATGTTACATTGTAGGTTCACACCGTCGATAGAGTCAAGAGTTGGAAGAAAGCAGGCGAACGCTGTATCCCGTTGAGGAGCTCAATCAGAACACGTCCGTCACACTCGAGAGCTGCAGCGGAAGTGGAGAGAGAGAGAGAGAGAGAGACAGACAGACAGACAGACAGACAGACAGACAGACAGACAGACAGACAGACAGACAGACAGACAGACAGACAGACAGACAGACAGACAGACAGACAGACAGACAGACAGACATACACACACATACACAGACACACTGACACAGACAGAGAGAGAGAGAGAGAGAGAGAGAGACAGAGAGAGACAGAGAGACAGAGAGAGAGGTAATTGGTGGTTGGGTGAGGTAGACAAGTAGACGGATGTGAGGACAATCAATATATATATCATTTGAAAGAGTCGGAGTGACATACAAGCACACACAGACTGTTTTTCAGACATGCACACAGATCCAAGGAAGGGACAGAGAGGAAGCAGACAGGGCCACGCAGACAGCCACCGTCACGGTCTACTCACGTCTTGCCACACTCGGCACTAGCCTGGGGACTCTGAGGAGTTTCCCCACAGTCAGCTGCTGGTGCTCTCTCCCAAAATAGCATTTGTCCTATGCTGAAGAGGAGTCAGCCACAACTGTTGAAAAAAGTCTGTCTCTCCGTGATCTCTCCTACTAGGCACTTCCTCTCAAGACGCCAGCTTTGCTTTGCTCCAGGTCAGACCGTGTCTGGATGACAGTGGCCAGGACGGCACCCATGGCTGGCTGCTTGAAACAGTGAGTGCTGCCTTTTACACAGAGATCTTTTGACTCTCTTCTTATCGCCGTTGTTGTTTTTATCGCTCCGAATAAGAGCTACATATCGGTCACATGTATGTGTCTTTGCTCTAAATAACCATGTGGTAAAGTTTTTCTCACTATCTTTTCAGTGTAATGTCAACAGAACTTCTTAACTCCAAATGTATCTTTCTTATCTCTAATTAAAGTCACATTTTTCTGTATTCTTCAAACGCCCTCTCCGTTCACTCTGCATCTGTCTGTCGGACTGCCTGCTAGCCTGCCTGTTAGCCTGCCTGCTAGCCTGTCTGTCGGCCTGTCTGCAAGCCTGCCCGCTAGCCTGCCTGCCTGCCTGCAAGCCTGCCTGCAAGCCTGTCTGCAAGCCTGCTTGCAAGCCTGCCTGCTAGCCTGCTTGCTTGCCTCCCAGTATGGCAGCCTACCAGCTAACCAGCATGTCTGTCTGTCTTTTTGTCTGTCCTTTTATCTTTTTGTCCGTCTTGTTGTCTTTTTGTCTGTCTTTTTGTCTTTTTGTATGTCTTTTTGTCTGTCTTTTTGTCTTTTTGTCTGTCTGTCTGTCTTTTTGTCTGTCTTTTTGCCTGTCTGTCTTTCTGTCTGTCTGTCTGTCTGTCTGTCTGTCTGTCTGTCTGTCTGTCTGTCTGTCTGTCTGTCTGTCTGTCTGTCTGTCTGTCTGTCTGTCTGTCTGTCTACCTGCCTGCCTGCCTGCCTGCCTGCCTGCCTGTCTGTCTGCGTGTCTGTTCTCTATCTGTGTATGTCGCTGGGGAGAGCGTCAGGGTGTTGCACAGACATAAGAGATTATTCATATCTCAGTATGTTTGCTGCGTCTGATTGTTGCTGTTTTTGTTTGGGGGGAGGCTCACACCCAGGGGAGAATTGCAAATCAGTGGTGACACAAATGGCCTGTGAAGCCGAAGACTGTGGGTGTGGGCAGTACAATTCACTGTGTGGTATGCAGCGTCTTTTTTGATGATCACATCAAGACTGTCCTTTACAAAACCATCACGTTTACCGAAAGGGTGAGGAGTAAGAGGCTTGCTTGTAAATGTCATGTCCTTTTGAGAGACAACCGGGGCAGTACGGCTTCCTGACGATAGTATGTTGGATAGACTATCTTTGCATGGGGTTGGCTGTCTTGCACACATCAAAACAAGAATGCACAAAATGTAGGTTTCTTCCAGTTCCTCAGTCTGCTCTTTGAGTTCTTTGTCAGTTTTGTCAGATTCAAACTTAATGATGCTATGTCTAGCTCGATATTTTACAAATCCGCTGTTCTTCATCGTCACACAGATACTAACACTAGTAAAAACATGTCAACAAACTTCAATCCAGGGCACCCATATTTCATGACAAACAACGAATCAAAGTTTAAAATGTTTTATTGACATGTTTACATCATGACAGGTGAAGCACACCCCCAAAACTGCTTTTTTCTTTTGCGAAGAAATGTATAAAATAATTACTGGCAAAGAAACTCCGAATATTAACTGTACAGGCTGTATCGAAGTTGCGCATGCGTACATCATCTGATCATCTGTAGGCTGCACCCTCAGTGTCATGTGACAGTCCACCTATTCGCGACGAGACGTCCATTTTCAGAGACACACTAAGCGGACAGTTGTTGTAGATACCCAGTCTAATGTTCTGTAGAAAACTCTTCAAAGTGATCAGATACTGCACAGTTGCTTTCTGAATATTTTCGACTCGGCTCAAATCAAGTTTTGCGCGGATATTATTGATGTCTTGTTTGACTGGACACTTGTGGTAGCCACGTGGGAACTACGCCCCAGTGTACATGCATGGCGGATAGATAAGATGAGAAATACATATTTGTATCTGGTAGGTAGATAGACACATTCAGTGGTTGCAGCCAGGAAGTCTGAAGTTATGGACAGAGAGAAGGATTCTGAAACAAGTGATTCCTTTTTCGTTTGATTGTCTACGCACTTCAAAGTCAGCGCTTTCCACCTTCCGTGCATGATCAGCACAGTCTGCGCTCGCTACACGTGCAATTTCCACCTTCCGTGCATGATGAGCACAGTCTGCACTCGCTACACGTGCAATTTCCACCTTCCGTGCATGATCAGCACAGTCTGCACTCGCTACACGTGCAATTTCCACCTTCCGTGCATGATCAGCACAGTCTGCACTCGCTACACGTGCAATTTCCACCTTCCTCTCAGGGGGACTGGGTAAAAGCCTATGACAGCTGGGAAAGACGAGCCTAACTAAATATTGGGATTCGGGTCATCCGGGCATGTAAGGCCGAAACAGCAGCCGCTGATAGGCCTACAGGGCAGGGTTGACAGGAGAAGACAACACGGACCATGGTAGCTCAGCTGGTAGAGCATTTCGGGCGCTAACCGAAAGGTCGCGGGTTCAGGCCCGTCTGTGGTCCCACATTTTTCCTGTCTTTTCCATGTAGGGATCCAGTTCTGTATGTTGAACTTTTTCCCACTCTTCAGTTTACCACTCTTCTGTCATACATCAATTTACAAGGTTTGAGCGTGACGGATGCCTTGTGGTGGAAAATGTGCCCCTTATTGATTTCATTACTTTTGAACGTCCGCACCACACAAGCGACACAGAAAACCTTTCCTGTGCCGTGTTATCAGCCGAGGGTGTGACGGACACGTACGTAAAGCGTGTGTGCACGCACATTTAGCTGCACATGCATGCTCCTGCGTGCACATTCACACATCCAAACGCTCTAGCTCCCTTGCATGCACCCCTGAGTAGACCAGTGGACAACACATGAAATAGTTGGGATTGATTGTACTACACACGGTTACAGTCTTGTGTCATAAACGTCAGCATCTTCCTCTGTACTTCGCTGCAACTCAAGATCATCGTTGTTATCAAATCCCTTGTTGATCTGGCCTCTCGCCATTGGAGTTTGCGACAGCAGTGAATGGTTTGTAGTAGTGGCACACGCACTTTCATCGACCTCGGACCGTTCATTCAGGGCCCCCGTGGGAGGCCCCGCAGCAACTGCAGTGGAGAATGCAGTGAGGGAGCGCACTTCTCCGTTCTTCCTCTCTTCCCCCAACGGCGCCGGTGGCGGTACCGGGCAGAGGGCAGGGGAGACAACTGCCATCGGAGGACTTCCGCCATTGCCAGCTGCAGCGTCGGAAGGTTTTCCCGCGTCTGCGACAGCAGCGCGTGTGTCTCCTGACGTCGTCATGGCAACAGCAGTGCCCTTCAGCCCTGCAGAGCTGATGTCAGGTGGAATGGCCCACGCCTGCTCGGAGGCGGAGGAGCAGAAGGAGAAGAAGAGGAAGTTGAAGAGGCTGATGGCGGCGTTGACCATGAACACTCTCTGCCAGTCGGCCTGTGTGCCCTGCGTGTGGAGGAAAGAGGCTCGTGTGATCCCAGCTCTTGGGAGGTTGGCTGGTCGTGGGTAGTTGTGGAGGTGGAGGTGAGGGTAATGACGTAGGTGTTGGTGATGGAGGTGAGGATTATGACGTAGGTGGTGGTGGTGGAGGTGAGGGTAATAACGTAGGTGGTGGTGGTGGAGGTGAGCGTAATGACGTACGTATTGGTGGTGAGGGTACTGACGTAGGTGGTGGTGGTGGAGGGGAGGATTATGACGTAGGTGGTGGTGATGGAGGTGAGGATTATGACGTAGGTGTTGGTGGTGGAGGTGAGGATTATGACGTAGGTGGTTGTGGTGGAGGTGAGGGTAATGACGTAGGTGGTGGTGGTGGAGGTGAGGGTAATGACGTAGGTGGTGGTGGTGGAGGTGAGCGTAATGACGTACGTATTGGTGGTGGAGGTGAGCGTAATGACGTAGGTGGTGGTGGTGGAGGTGAGGGTAATGACGTAGGTGGTGGTGGTGGAGGTGAGGATTATGACGAAGGTGGTGGTGGTGGAGGTGAGGGTAATGACGTAGATGGTGGTGATAGAGGTGAGGATAATGACGTAGGTGGTGGTGATGGAGGTGAGGGTAATGACGTAGGTGGTGGTGATGGAGGTGAGGATAATGACGTAGGTGGTGGTGGTGGAGGTGAGGATAATGACGTAGGTGGTGGTGGTGGAGATGAGGATAATGACGTAGGTGGTGGTGGTGGAGGTGAGGATAATGACGTAGGTGGTGGTGATGGAGGTGAGGGTAATGACGTAGGTGGTGGTGATGGAGGTGAGGGTAATGACGTAGGTGGTGGTGGTGGAGGTGAGGATAATGACGTAGGTGGTGGTGGTGGAGGTGAGGATAATGACGTAGGTGGTGGTGGTGGAGGTGAGGGTAATGACGTAGGTGGTGGTGGTGGAGGTGAGGATAATGACGTAGGTGGTGGTGGTGGAGGTGAGGATAATGACGTAGGTGGTGGTGATGGAGGTGAGGGTAATGACGTAGGTGGTGCGTGACTGACCTTTTGTATCATGGCGGACGTTGTCATGGGAACAAGGAGGGACGCCACCGCGCTCAAGGTGAAGGACACGCTCAAGATGGAACTGGAATACCTGTCGTCATGGATTGAAGTTAACGTCGCCGTCAGTGTCAACATCGTTACTGTCGTTTTTGCTTCGCAATGTCTTGTAATATCATTAACTTATTTGTGTTTGGTGTCCACCCTCATCGTTATCTCGTAGTCCAAAGCTTTGTCGTCGTTACTGCCAGGCATGTCCACCAATATTCCCCATTATATCACAGCCGCCTCAATGAGCACTCGGATAGGACACTGTGTCCATTCAAACTGTGTCAGTATGCGATGGGCCAATACATCCATGTACACTGTGTGTATTCCAAACTGTGTCAGTATGCAATGGGCCAATACATCCATGTACACTGTGTCCATTCAAACTGTGTCAGTATGCAATGGGCCAATACATCCATGTACACTGTGTCCATTCAAACTGTGTCAGTATGCAATGAGCCAATACATCCATGTACACTGTGTCCATTCAAACTGTGTCAGTATGCAATGGCCAATACATCCATGTACACTGTGTCCATTCAAACTGTGTCAGTATGCAATGGGCCAATACATCCATGTACACTGTGTCCATTCAAACTGTGTCAGTATGCAATGAGCCAATACATCCATGTACACTGTGTCCATTCAAACTGTGTCAGTATGCAATGAGCCAATACATCCATGTACACTGTGTCCATTCAAACTGTGTCAGTATGCAATGGGCCAATACATCCATGTACACTGTGTCCATTCAAACTGTGTCAGTATGCAATGAGCCAATACATCCATGTACACTGTGTCCATTCAAACTGTGTCAGTATGCAATGAGCCAATACATCCATGTCCACTGTGTCCATTCAAACTGTGTCAGTATGCAATGAGCCAATACATCCATGTACACTGTGTCCATTCAAACTGTGTCAGTATGCAATGGGCCAATACATCCATGTACACTGTGTCCATTCAAACTGTGTCAGTATGCAATGGGCCAATACATCCATGTACACTGTGTCCATTCAAACTGTGTCAGTATGCAATGTGCCAATACATCCATGTCCACTGTGTCCATTCAAACTGTGTCAGTATGCAATGGGCCAATACATCCATGTACACTGTGTCCATTCAAACTGTGTCAGTATGCAATGGGCCAATACATCCATGTCCACTGTGTCCATTCAAACTGTGTCAGTATGCAATGTGCCAATACATCCATGTACACTGTGTCCATTCAAACTGTGTCAGTATGCAATGGGCCAATACATCCATGTACACTGCCCATTCAAACTATGTCAGTATGCAATGGGCCAATACATCCATATACACTGTGTCCATTCAAACTGTGTCAGTATGCAATGAGCCAATACATCCATGTACACTGTGTCCATTCAAACTGTGTCAGTATGCAATGAGCCAATACATCCATGTACACTGTGTCCATTCAAACTGTGTCAGTATGCAATGGGCCAATACATCCATGTACACTGTGTCCATTCAAACTGTGTGAGTATGCAATGAGCCAATACATCCATGTACACTGTGTCCATTCAAACTGTGTCAGTATGCAATGTGCCAATACATCCATGTACACTGTGTCCATTCAAACTGTGTCAGTATGCAATGGGCCAATACATCCATGTACACTGTGTCCATTCAAACTGTGTCAGTATGCAATGGGCCAATACATCCATGTACACGGTGTCCATTCAAACTGTGTCAGTATGCAATGGGCCAATACATCCATGTACACTGTGTCCATTCAAACTGTGTCAGTATGCAATGGGCCAATACATCCATGTACACTGTGTCCATTCAAACTGTGTCAGTATGCAATGGGCCAATACATCCATGTCCACTGTGTCCATTCAAACTGTGTCAGTATGCAATGGGCCAATACATCCATGTACACTGTGTCCATTCAAACTGTGTCAGTATGCAATGGGCCAATACATCCATGTACACTGTGTCCATTCAAACTGTGTCAGTATGCAATGGGCCAATACATCCATGTACACTGTGTCCATTCAAACTGTGTCAGTATGCAATGGGCCAATACATCCATGTACACTGTGTCCATTCAAACTGTGTCAGTATGCAATGGCCAATACATCCATGTACACTGTGTCCATTCAAACTGTGTCAGTATGCAATGGGCCAATACATCCATGTACACTGTGTCCATTCAAACTGTGTCAGTATGCAATGGGCCAATACATCCATGTACACTGTGTCCATTCAAACTGTGTCAGTATGCAATGTGCCAATACATCCATGTACACTGTGTCCATTCAAACTGTGTCAGTATGCAATGGGCCAATACATCCATGTACACTGTGTCCATTCAAACTGTGTCAGTATGCAATGGGCCAATACATCCATGTACACTGTGTCCATTCAAACTGTGTCAGTATGCAATGGGCCAATACATCCATGTACACTGTGTCCATTCAAACTGTGTCAGTATGCAATGGGCCAATACATCCATGTACACTGTGTCCATTCAAACTGTGTCAGTATGCAATGGGCCAATACATCCATGTACACTGTGTCCATTCAAACTGTGTCAGTATGCAATGGGCCAATACATCCATGTACACTGTGTCCATTCAAACTGTGTCAGTATGCAATGGGCCAATACATCCATGTACACTGTGTCCATTCAAACTGTGTCAGTATGCAATGGGCCAATACATCCATGTACACTGTGTCCATTCAAACTGTGTCAGTATGCAATGGGCCAATACATCCATGTACACTGTGTCCATTCAAACTGTGTCAGTATGCAATGGGCCAATACATCCATGTACACTGTGTCCATTCAAACTGTGTCAGTATGCAATGGGCCAATACATCCATGTACACTGTGTCCATTCAAACTGTGTCAGTATGCAATGGTCAATTTCATCCATGTACACTGTGTCCATTCAAACTGTGTCAGTATGCAATGGGCCAATACATCCATGTACACTGTGTCCATTCAAACTGTGTCAGTATGCAATGGGCCAATACATCCATGTACACTGTGTCCATTCAAACTGTGTCAGTATGCAATGGGCCAATACATCCATGTACACTGTGTCCATTCAAACTGTGTCAGTATGCAATGGGCCAATACATCCATGTACACTGTGTCCATTCAAACTGTGTCAGTATGCAATGGGCCAATACATCCATGTACACTGTGTCCATTCAAACTGTGTCAGTATGCAATGGGCCAATACATCCATGTACACTGTGTCCATTCAAACTGTGTCAGTATGCAATGGGCCAATACATCCATGTACACTGTGTCCATTCAAACTGTGTCAGTATGCAATGGGCCAATACATCCATGTACACTGTGTCCATTCAAACTGTGTCAGTATGCAATGGGCCAATACATCCATGTACACTGTGTCCATTCAAACTGTGTCAGTATGCAATGGGCCAATACATCCATGTACACTGTGTCCATTCAAACTGTGTCAGTATGCAATGGGCCAATACATCCATGTACACTGTGTCCATTCAAACTGTGTCAGTATGCAATGGGCCAATACATCCATGTACACTGTGTCCATTCAAACTGTGTCAGTATGCAATGGGCCAATACATCCATGTACACTGTGTCCATTCAAACTGTGTCAGTATGCAATGGGCCAATACATCCATGTACACTGTGTCCATTCAAACTGTGTCAGTATGCAATGGGCCAATACATCCATGTACACTGTGTCCATTCAAACTGTGTCAGTATGCAATGGGCCAATACATCCATGTACACTGTGTCCATTCAAACTGTGTCAGTATGCAATGGGCCATATACATCCATGTACACTGTGTCCATTCAAACTGTGTCAGTATGCAATGGGCCAATACATCCATGTACACTGTGTCCATTCAAACTGTGTCAGTATGCAATGGGCCAATACATCCATGTACACTGTGTCCATTCAAACTGTGTCAGTATGCAATGGGCCAATACATCCATGTACACTGTGTCCATTCAAACTGTGTCAGTATGCAATGGGCCAATACATCCATGTACACTGTGTCCATTCAAACTGTGTCAGTATGCAATGGGCCAATACATCCATGTACACTGTGTCCATTCAAACTGTGTCAGTATGCAATGGGCCAATACATCCATGTACACTGTGTCCATTCAAACTGTGTCAGTATGCAATGGGCCAATACATCCATGTACACTGTGTCCATTCAAACTGTGTCAGTATGCAATGGGCCAATACATCCATGTACACTGTGTCCATTCAAACTGTGTCAGTATGCAATGGGCCAATACATCCATGTACACTGTGTCCATTCAAACTGTGTCAGTATGCAATGGGCCAATACATCCATGTACACTGTGTCCATTCAAACTGTGTCAGTATGCAATGGGCCAATACATCCATGTACACTGTGTCCATTCAAACTGTGTCAGTATGCAATGGGCCAATACATCCATGTACACTGTGTCCATTCAAACTGTGTCAGTATGCAATGAGCCAATACATCCATGTACACTGTGTCCATTCAAACTGTGTCAGTATGCAATGGGCCAATACATCCATGTACACTGTGTCCATTCAAACTGTGTCAGTATGCAATGGGCCAATACATCCATGTACACTGTGTCCATTCAAACTGTGTCAGTATGCAATGGGCCAATACATCCATGTACACTGTGTCCATTCAAACTGTGTCAGTATGCAATGGGCCAATACATCCATGTACACTGTGTCCATTCAAACTGTGTCAGTATGCAATGGGCCAATACATCCATGTACACTGTGTCCATTCAAACTGTGTCAGTATGCAATGGGCCAATACATCCATGTACACTGTGTCCATTCAAACTGTGTCAGTATGCAATGGGCCAATACATCCATGTACACTGTGTCCATTCAAACTGTGTCAGTATGCAATGGGCCAATACATCCATGTACACTGTGTCCATTCAAACTGTGTCAGTATGCAATGGGCCAATACATCCATGTACACTGTGTCCATTCAAACTGTGTCAGTATGCAATGGGCCAATACATCCATGTACACTGTGTCCATTCAAACTGTGTCAGTATGCAATGGGCCAATACATCCATGTACACTGTGTCCATTCAAACTGTGTCAGTATGCAATGGGCCAATACATCCATGTACACTGTGTCCATTCAAACTGTGTCAGTATGCAATGGGCCAATACATCCATGTACACTGTGTCCATTCAAACTGTGTCAGTATGCAATGGGCCAATACATCCATGTACACTGTGTCCATTCAAACTGTGTCAGTATGCAATGGGCCAATACATCCATGTACACTGTGTCCATTCAAACTGTGTCAGTATGCAATGGGCCAATACATCCATGTACACTGTGTCCATTCAAACTGTGTCAGTATGCAATGGGCCAATACATCCATGTACACTGTGTCCATTCAAACTGTGTCAGTATGCAATGGGCCAATACATCCATGTACACTGTGTCCATTCAAACTGTGTCAGTATGCAATGGGCCAATACATCCATGTACACTGTGTCCATTCAAACTGTGTCAGTATGCAATGGGCCAATACATCCATGTACACTGTGTCCATTCAAACTGTGTCAGTATGCAATGGGCCAATACATCCATGTACACTGTGTCCATTCAAACTGTGTCAGTATGCAATGGGCCAATACATCCATGTACACTGTGTCCATTCAAACTGTGTCAGTATGCAATGGGCCAATACATCCATGTACACTGTGTCCATTCAAACTGTGTCAGTATGCAATGGGCCAATACATCCATGTACACTGTGTCCATTCAAACTGTGTCAGTATGCAATGGGCCAATACATCCATGTACACTGTGTCCATTCAAACTGTGTCAGTATGCAATGGGCCAATACATCCATGTACACTGTGTCCATTCAAACTGTGTCAGTATGCAATGGGCCAATACATCCATGTACACTGTGTCCATTCAAACTGTGTCAGTATGCAATGGGCCAATACATCCATGTACACTGTGTCCATTCAAACTGTGTCAGTATGCAATGGGCCAATACATCCATGTACACTGTGTCCATTCAAACTGTGTCAGTATGCAATGTGCCAATACATCCATGTCCACTGTGTCCATTCAAACTGTGTCAGTATGCAATGGGCCAATACATCCATGTACACTGTGTCCATTCAAACTGTGTCAGTATGCAATGGGCCAATACATCCATGTACACTGTGTCCATTCAAACTGTGTCAGTATGCAATGGGCCAATACATCCATGTACACTGTGTCCATTCAAACTGTGTCAGTATGCAATGGGCCAATACATCCATGTACACTGTGTCCATTCAAACTGTGTCAGTATGCAATGGGCCAATACATCCATGTCCACTGTGTCCATTCAAACTGTGTCAGTATGCAATGGGCCAATACATCCATGTACACTGTGTCCATTCAAACTGTGTCAGTATGCAATGGGCCAATACATCCATGTACACTGTGTCCATTCAAACTGTGTCAGTATGCAATGGGCCAATACATCCATGTACACTGTGTCCATTCAAACTGTGTCAGTATGCAATGGGCCAATACATCCATGTACACTGTGTCCATTCAAACTGTGTCAGTATGCAATGGGCCAATACATCCATGTACACTGTGTCCATTCAAACTGTGTCAGTATGCAATGGGCCAATACATCCATGTACACTGTGTCCATTCAAACTGTGTCAGTATGCAATGGGCCAATACATCCATGTACACTGTGTCCATTCAAACTGTGTCAGTATGCAATGGGCCAATACATCCATGTACACTGTGTCCATTCAAACTGTGTCAGTATGCAATGGGCCAATACATCCATGTACACTGTGTCCATTCAAACTGTGTCAGTATGCAATGGGCCAATACATCCATGTACACTGTGTCCATTCAAACTGTGTCAGTATGCAATGGGCCAATACATCCATGTACACTGTGTCCATTCAAACTGTGTCAGTATGCAATGGGCCAATACATCCATGTACACTGTGTCCATTCAAACTGTGTCAGTATGCAATGGGCCAATACATCCATGTACACTGTGTCCATTCAAACTGTGTCAGTATGCAATGGGCCAATACATCCATGTACACTGTGTCCATTCAAACTGTGTCAGTATGCAATGGGCCAATACATCCATGTACACTGTGTCCATTCAAACTGTGTCAGTATGCAATGGGCCAATACATCCATGTACACTGTGTCCATTCAAACTGTGTCAGTATGCAATGGGCCAATACATCCATGTACACTGTGTCCATTCAAACTGTGTCAGTATGCAATGGGCCAATACATCCATGTACACTGTGTCCATTCAAACTGTGTCAGTATGCAATGGGCCAATACATCCATGTACACTGTGTCCATTCAAACTGTGTCAGTATGCAATGGGCCAATACATCCATGTACACTGTGTCCATTCAAACTGTGTCAGTATGCAATGGGCCAATACATCCATGTACACTGTGTCCATTCAAACTGTGTCAGTATGCAATGGGCCAATACATCCATGTACACTGTGTCCATTCAAACTGTGTCAGTATGCAATGGGCCAATACATCCATGTACACTGTGTCCATTCAAACTGTGTCAGTATGCAATGGGCCAATACATCCATGTACACTGTGTCCATTCAAACTGTGTCAGTATGCAATGGGCCAATACATCCATGTACACTGTGTCCATTCAAACTGTGTCAGTATGCAATGGGCCAATACATCCATGTACACTGTGTCCATTCAAACTGTGTCAGTATGCAATGGGCCAATACATCCATGTACACTGTGTCCATTCAAACTGTGTCAGTATGCAATGGGCCAATACATCCATGTACACTGTGTCCATTCAAACTGTGTCAGTATGCAATGGGCCAATACATCCATGTACACTGTGTCCATTCAAACTGTGTCAGTATGCAATGGGCCAATACATCCATGTACACTGTGTCCATTCAAACTGTGTCAGTATGCAATGGGCCAATACATCCATGTACACTGTGTCCATTCAAACTGTGTCAGTATGCAATGGGCCAATACATCCATGTACACTGTGTCCATTCAAACTGTGTCAGTATGCAATGGGCCAATACATCCATGTACACTGTGTCCATTCAAACTGTGTCAGTATGCAATGGGCCAATACATCCATGTACACTGTGTCCATTCAAACTGTGTCAGTATGCAATGGGCCAATACATCCATGTACACTGTGTCCATTCAAACTGTGTCAGTATGCAATGGGCCAATACATCCATGTACACTGTGTCCATTCAAACTGTGTCAGTATGCAATGGGCCAATACATCCATGTACACTGTGTCCATTCAAACTGTGTCAGTATGCAATGGGCCAATACATCCATGTACACTGTGTCCATTCAAACTGTGTCAGTATGCAATGGGCCAATACATCCATGTACACTGTGTCCATTCAAACTGTGTCAGTATGCAATGGGCCAATACATCCATGTACACTGTGTCCATTCAAACTGTGTCAGTATGCAATGGGCCAATACATCCATGTACACTGTGTCCATTCAAACTGTGTCAGTATGCAATGGGCCAATACATCCATGTACACTGTGTCCATTCAAACTGTGTCAGTATGCAATGGGCCAATACATCCATGTACACTGTGTCCATTCAAACTGTGTCAGTATGCAATGGGCCAATACATCCATGTACACTGTGTCCATTCAAACTGTGTCAGTATGCAATGGGCCAATACATCCATGTACACTGTGTCCATTCAAACTGTGTCAGTATGCAATGGGCCAATACATCCATGTACACTGTGTCCATTCAAACTGTGTCAGTATGCAATGGGCCAATACATCCATATACACTGTGTCCATTCAAACTGTGTCAGTATGCAATGGGCCAATACATCCATGTACACTGTGTCCATTCAAACTGTGTCAGTATGCAATGGGCCAATACATCCATGTACACTGTGTCCATTCAAACTGTGTCAGTATGCAATGGGCCAATACATCCATGTACACTGTGTCCATTCAAACTGTGTCAGTATGCAATGGGCCAATACATCCATGTACACTGTGTCCATTCAAACTGTGTCAGTATGCAATGGGCCAATACATCCATGTACACTGTGTCCATTCAAACTGTGTCAGTATGCAATGGGCCAATACATCCATGTACACTGTGTCCATTCAAACTGTGTCAGTATGCAATGGGCCAATACATCCATGTACACTGTGTCCATTCAAACTGTGTCAGTATGCAATGGGCCAATACATCCATGTACACTGTGTCCATTCAAACTGTGTCAGTATGCAATGGGCCAATACATCCATGTACACTGTGTCCATTCAAACTGTGTCAGTATGCAATGGGCCAATACATCCATGTACACTGTGTCCATTCAAACTGTGTCAGTATGCAATGGCCAATACATCCATGTACACTGTGTCCATTCAAACTGTGTCAGTATGCAATGGGCCAATACATCCATGTACACTGTGTCCATTCAAACTGTGTCAGTATGCAATGGGCCAATACATCCATATACACTGTGTCCATTCAAACTGTGTCAGTATGCAATGGGCCAATACATCCATGTACACTGTGTCCATTCAAACTGTGTCAGTATGCAATGGGCCAATACATCCATGTACACTGTGTCCATTCAAACTGTGTCAGTATGCAATGGGCCAATACATCCATGTACACTGTGTCCATTCAAACTGTGTCAGTATGCAATGGGCCAATACATCCATGTCCACTGTGTCCATTCAAACTGTGTCAGTATGCAATGTGCCAAATACATCCATGTACACTGTGTCCATTCAAACTGTGTCAGTATGCAATGGGCCAATACATCCATGTACACTGTGTCCATTCAAACTGTGTCAGTATGCAATGGGCCAATACATCCATGTACACTGTGTCCATTCAAACTGTGTCAGTATGCAATGAGCCAATACATCCATGTACACTGTGTCCATTCAAACTGTGTCAGTATGCAATGGGCCAATACATCCATGTACACTGTGTCCATTCAAACTGTGTCAGTATGCAATGGGCCAATACATCCATATACACTGTGTCCATTCAAACTGTGTCAGTATGCAATGAGCCAATACATCCATGTACACTGTGTCCATTCAAACTGTGTCAGTATGCAATGTGCCAATACATCCATGTACACTGTGTCCATTCAAACTGTGTCAGTATGCAATGGGCCAATACATCCATGTACACTGTGTCCATTCAAACTGTGTCAGTATGCAATGGGCCAATACATCCATGTACACTGTGTCCATTCAAACTGTGTCAGTATGCAATGGGCCAATACATCCATGTACACTGTGTCCATTCAAACTGTGTCAGTATGCAATGGGCCAATACATCCATGTACACTGTGTCCATTCAAACTGTGTCAGTATGCAATGGGCCAATACATCCATGTACACTGTGTCCATTCAAACTGTGTCAGTATGCAATGGGCCAATACATCCATGTACACTGTGTCCATTCAAACTGTGTCAGTATGCAATGGGCCAATACATCCATGTACACTGTGTCCATTCAAACTGTGTCAGTATGCAATGGGCCAATACATCCATGTACACTGTGTCCATTCAAACTGTGTCAGTATGCAATGGGCCAATACATCCATGTACACTGTGTCCATTCAAACTGTGTCAGTATGCAATGGGCCAATACATCCATGTACACTGTGTCCATTCAAACTGTGTCAGTATGCAATGGGCCAATACATCCATGTACACTGTGTCCATTCAAACTGTGTCAGTATGCAATGGGCCAATACATCCATGTACACTGTGTCCATTCAAACTGTGTCAGTATGCAATGTGCCAATACATCCATATACACTGTGTCCATTCAAACTGTGTCAGTATGCAATGTGCCAATACATCCATATACACTGTGTCCATTCAAACTGTGTCAGTATGCAATGGGCCAATACATCCATGTACACTGTGTCCATTCAAACTGTGTCAGTATGCAATGGGCCAATACATCCATGTACACTGTGTCCATTCAAACTGTGTCAGTATGCAATGGGCCAATACATCCATATACACTGTGTCCATTCAAACTGTGTCAGTATGCAATGGGCCAATACATCCATGTACACTGTGTCCATTCAAACTGTGTCAGTATGCAATGTGCCAATACATCCATGTACACTGTGTCCATTCAAACTGTGTCAGTATGCAATGTGCCAATACATCCATGTCCACTGTGTCCATTCAAACTGTGTCAGTATGCAATGGGCCAATACATCCATGTACACTGTGTCCATTCAAACTGTGTCAGTATGCAATGTGCCAATACATCCATGTCCACTGTGTCCATTCAAACTGTGTCAGTATGCAATGAGCCAATACATCCATGTCCACTGTGTCCATTCAAACTGTGTGAGTATGCAATGGGCCAATACATCCATGTACACTGTTCATTCAAACTGTGTCAGTATGCAATGAGCCAATACATCCATGTCCACTGTGTCCATTCAAACTGTGTCAGTATGCAATGAGCCAATACATCCATGTCCACTGCGTCCATTCAAACTGTGTCAGTATGCAATGGGCCAATACATCCATATACACTGTGTCCATTCAAACTGTGTGAGTATGCAATGGGCCAATACATCCATGTACACTGTTCATTCAAACTGTGTCAGTATGCAATGAGCCAATACATCCATGTCCACTGTGTCCATTCAAACTGTGTCAGTATGCAATGAGCCAATACATCCATATACACTGTCCATTCAAACTGTGTCAGTATGCAATGGGCCAATACATCCATGTCCACTGTGTCCATTCAAACTGTGTGAGTATGCAATGAGCCAATACATCCATGTACACTGTGTCCATTCAAACTGTGTCAGTACGCAATGTGCCAATACATCCATGTACACTGTCCATTCAAACTGTGTCAGTATGCAATGGGCCAATACATCCATGTCCACTGTGTCCATTCAAACTGTGTCAGTATGCAATGAGCCAATACATCCATGTACACGGTGTCCATTCAAACTGTGTCAGTATGCAATGAGCCAATACATCCATGTCCACTGTGTCCATTCAAACTGTGTCAGTATGCAATGGGCCAATACATCCATGTACACGGTGTCCATTCAAACTGTGTGAGTATGCAATGAGCCAATACATCCATGTCCACGGTGTCCATTCAAACTGTCAGTATGCAATGTGCCAATACATCCATGTACACTGTGTCCATTCAAACTGTGTCAGTATGCAATGGGCCAATACATCCATGTACACTGTTCTTTCAAACTGTGTCAGTATGCAATGGGCCAATACATCCATGTACACGGTGTCCATTCAAACTGTGTCAGTATGCAATGGGCCAATACATCCATATACACTGTGTCCATTCAAACTGTGTCAGTATGCAATGTGCCAATACATCCATGTACACTGCCCATTCAAACTATGTCAGTATGCAATGGGCCAATACATCCATGTCCACTGTGTCCATTCAAACTGTGTCAGTATGCAATGAGCCAATACATCCATGTACACTGTGTCCATTCAAACTGTGTCAGTATGCAATGAGCCAATACATCCATGTCCACTGTGTCCATTCAAACTGTGTCAGTATGCAATGGGCCAATACATCCATGTACACTGTGTCCATTCAAACTGTGTGAGTATGCAATGAGCCAATACATCCATGTACACTGTGTCCATTCAAACTGTGTCAGTATGCAATGTGCCAATACATCCATGTACACTGTGTCCATTCAAACTGTGTCAGTATGCAATGGGCCAATACATCCATGTACACTGTGTCCATTCAAACTGTGTCAGTATGCAATGGGCCAATACATCCATGTACACGGTGTCCATTCAAACTGTGTCAGTATGCAATGGGCCAATACATCCATGTACACTGTGTCCATTCAAACTGTGTCAGTATGCAATGGGCCAATACATCCATGTACACTGTGTCCATTCAAACTGTGTCAGTATGCAATGGGCCAATACATCCATGTACACTGTGTCCATTCAAACTGTGTCAGTATGCAATGGGCCAATACATCCATGTACACTGTGTCCATTCAAACTGTGTCAGTATGCAATGGGCCAATACATCCATGTACACGGTGTCCATTCAAACTGTGTCAGTATGCAATGGGCCAATATGTCCATATACACTGTGTCCATTCAAACTGTGTCAGTATGCAATGGGCCAATACATACATGTACACTGTGTCCATTCAAACTGTGTCAGTATGCAATGGGCCAATACATCCATGTACATTGTGTCCATTCAAACTGTGTGAGAATGCAATGGGCCAATACATCCATGTACACTGTCCATTCAAACTGTGTCAGTATGCAATGGGCCAATACATCCATGTACACTGTCCATTCAACTGTGTCAGTATGCAATGGGCCAATACATCCATGTACATTGTGTCCATTCAAACTGTGTGAGAATGCAATGGGCCAATACATCCATGTACACTGTCTATTCAAAATGTTCCAGTATGCAATGGGCTAATACATCCATGTACACCTGGGGGCAATGTCCAAGTGGTTGACTCGGTACGAGCCCTGGGTGGAGGACTGCAGGGTGACGAGGATGATGAGGATGGCGTTGGCCAGGACTCGGTCTTTCTCTCCCAGGAAACTCAGGGCCACAAAGCCGGCACTTGCAGACAGCGTGCCTGCAACCAGGACAGTCCCTTCCAGAGTAGAACACCGACGCTATAGCCACAGTACCTATAGAATAGCGTCTGGTGTGCAATGTAAAGAAACAAAAATATGTTTTTTCTTGCGTCTGTTAAACAAGAAACTACTTTATAGTCTTTGTCCTCGACTCGGCGTCATCAGATCATTCTTCTACTGTAGGGTGAAGGTGCCTTTTTATATTGCGACTTTCCGTCCATTGGTGTGTGCTCAAACCGCACACTTCTTGCCCCTGGTCAATGGGCCACTCAAATTATCACTCTATCACCATCTCAACCCCCTAAGCAGCATGCAACGAGGCTGCGAATGATTGCACCAAAGTTAGTTTTACAGTTTTCCATCTAAGCCCTCACAGGTACCCGCGTTACTGCTGGGTGGAGAGAGAGACAATGCTAATAAGGCACCTTGCTCGAGGATGCAACTCATGAACCGCGCAGCTTCGAACGCCGCACCAACTAGCCGCAAATGCCTGAAGGTCAAGCGCGCTGACCACGCGGCTCCAGAGCTCGTCTATTTGAGGGCGAGACATGACACACAGCCAGGAAGCACACCAATTTGCAATGGACAGAAAAAGAAGACAACCCATCACTTGTTGTGAGGATCTAACACAAAGCAGAACTGACTTTTTTCTCAACGTGTGGCGAAATTTACAGTGGTCTCCATCCTTGTTAGTCAACATGACTGCAGCGTTCAACTTCCTGTCGGTAACTCTCAATGCGGAGATCCAGTCTAACGCCCTAAAAACGACATATTTCCCAAGAGGTGACAAATCTATCTCCATTCTTCTCAGCCAGTATGTTTGGAACGCCTGTCATCGTCCGACCGTGACTTTGCTCCTCCGTTCCTCTCTCACACTCATTTCTCGTCTGAAGAAGTCACGTTGGGTCGCCTCGTTCCAAGAGAACAAAGGATACAAGATACAAGATACAAGATACTTTATTGTCCTCATTTTTACAAGGAAATTTGTTTTGTCGGTGGCAAAAACATTATACATACATACAAAAACAGAAACGTACAAGAAGTTCAACATCAATTAACTCAATCACAGTGCTCAAGTTATGGAGTCCACACACTAATCATAGGCCATAAAAT
>JAWQFJ010028213.1:175000-180000 GCA_034096865.1 Theodoxus fluviatilis | reverse complement strand
ATCAACACGATTCGTTTTGTTTTCTAAACGTTTTCCCATCCCTCCCTACCCTGGGATTGAACCACGGCACAGCGCCTCGCTGCAAAGCCCAACGCCTAAGCATACTGGACCATCTACACCTCCTAAAAAAGAGGCTATCAATAGCCTAGCAGAGGCTTTGGGCTGGCTTTGAACTCACTAAAATAACTATAATCATTATTAATTCCTGAACACTTTAACAAGCCAAATGTTTATTGCCGTAATGCAAAGTTTCAACTAGACAATAAGTAACATATTACAAAACAAGCGTTTTCTGGATTCCCAATGATTAGTCATATCTCATTTTGATATTTTAGTATTAAAGTCAAATACAAACAACTACACAGACGCCATACAATTATCTCTTCCTTAATTCAGTTATTCTCCGACCCACTTCAAAACTATATCAGCGCACAAAGACACCACAACACAATTTTTTTCTCCATTGTCGAATTTCTCTCCGATCCACTTCCGCACTGCAGACCCATGCAGCCAAAAGCGCTGCCAGCCTGTGTGTAGGGCACGGGCCAGAGGGAAAACCACCCGTCCACAACGTGCAATACAGATGGCGTCCATCCGCGCGAGAGGCGGGGAGCAAGAGAATTACTGGCGCGGAATCGACGAGATCACCCGCACGCCACCGCGGGGAACCGTGGGAAAACGCCGCCTGGTGAGAGAGAGCGTCCCCATGCATTCCGGTGTAGAGGCGAGTTGCCTCCCCCTAGCGTCCATGATGACTGCAGCCTCGGGTCTTGCCTGTCATCTCTATGGCAGAGTGACCTCTGTGGCAGTGTGACCTCTGTGGCAGTGTGACCTCTGTGGCAGTGTGACCACTATGGAAGTGTGAACTCTGTGGCAGTGTGACAACTGTGGCAGTGTGACCTCTGTTGCAGTGTGACCACTTTGGCAGTGTGACCACTGTGGCAGTGTGACCACTTGGCAGTGTGACCGCTATATCAATGTGACCACCATGGCAATGTGACCGCCATGGCAATGTGACCTCTGTGGCAGTGTGACCACTGTGGTAATGTGACCATTGAGGCAGTGTGACCACCATGGCAGTGTGACCACCATGGCAGTGTGACCTCTAAGGCAGTGTGACGTCTGTGGCAGTGTGACCACTGTGACAGTATGACCACTGTGGCTTTGTGACCACTTGGCAGTGTGACCGCTATATCAATGTGACCACTGTGGCAGTGTGACCGCCATGGCAATGTGACCTCTGTGGCAGTGTGACCACTGTGGTAATGTGACCACTGTGACAATTGAGGAAGTGCGACCACCATTGCAGTGTGACCACCATGGCAGTGTGACCTCTAAGGCAGTGTGACGTCTGTGGCAGTGTGATCACTGTGGCGGTGTGACCACTGTGGCGGTGTGACCACTGTGGCAGTGTGACGTCTGTGACAGTGCGACCACTGTGGCAGTGTGACCACTGTGGCGGTGTGACCATTGTGGCAGTGTAACCACTGTGACTATGCGACCACTGTGGCAGTGTGACCACTGTGGCGGTGTGACCACTGTGGCCGTGTGACCACTGTGGCCGTGTGACCACTGTGGCAGTGTGACCACTGTGGCAGTGTGACCACTGTGGCGGTGTGATCACTGTGGCGGTGTGACCATTGTGGCAGTGTGACCACTGTGGCAGTGGGACCACTGTGGCAGTGGGACCATTGTGGCAGTGTGACCACTGTGGCGGTGTGACCACGGTGGCAGTGTGACCACTGTGGCAGTGTTACCACTGTGGCGGTGTGACCATTGAGGCAGTGTTACCACTGTGGCGGTGTGACCACTGTGGCAGTGTGACCACTGTGACAGTGCGACCACTGTGGCAGTGTGACCACTGTGGCGGTGTGACCACTGTGACAGTGCAACCACTGAGGCAGTGTGACCACTGTGGCGGTGTGACCATTGTGGCGGTGTGACCACTGTGGCGGTGTGACCACTGTGGCAGTGCGACCACTTTGGCGGTGTGACCACTGTGGCGGAGTGACCACTGTGGCGGTGTGACTACTGTGGCGGTGTGACCACTGTGGCGGTATGACCACTGTGGCGGTGTGACCACTGTGGCGGTGTGACCACTGTGGCGGTGTGACCACTGTGGCGGTGTGACCACTGTGGCGGTGTGACCACTGTGGCGGTGTGACCACTGTGTCGGTGTGACCATTGTCTCGGTGTGACCACTGTGGCAGTGTTACCACTGTGGCCGTGTGACCACTGTGGCAATGTGAAACTGTAGCACTGTGACCACTGTGGCGGTGTGACCATTGTGGCGGCGTGACAACTGTGGCCGTGTGACCACGGTGGCAGTGTGACCACTGTGGCAGTGTTACCACTGTGGCGGTGTGACCACGGAGGCAGTGTTACCACTGTGGCGGTGTGACCACTGTGGCAGTGTGACCACTGTGGCAGTGTTACCACTGTGGCGGTGTGACCACGGAGGCAGTGTTACCACTGTGGCAGTGTGACCACTGTGGCAGTGTTACCACTGTGGCGGTGTGACCACTGTGGCGGTGTGACCACTGTGGCAGTGTGACCACGGTGGCAGTGCAACCACTGTGGCAGTGTGACCACTGTGGCGGTGTGACCACCACGCATGGAGAGCTGAGAGTGACTGATCTGGTGGAACGCTGCGAGCACATGGAGCGCGCAAGGACGCCGGCAAGGACTGAACGCTCGAATAGGCGATCATCAGGATTTTAGGAAGTACAATCTTTTGTCAGAGTCTATAGGTTCAATGACAGGTTCGAACACAGACGGACTAATGAGAAAAATCGAGTATGCAGTGAGTCCCTGTGGAAATGCCGGTGTGGAGAGTTTGCAGTGAGTCCCTGTGGAAATGCGGGGCTGGAGAGTTTGCAGTGAGTCCCTGTGGAAATGCTGGGCTGGAGAGTTTGCAGAGAGTCCCTGTGGAAATGCTGGGCTGGAGAGTTTGCAGTGAGTCCCTGTGGAAATGCCGGTTTGGAGAGTTTGCAGTGAGTCCCTGTAGAAATGCTGGGCTGGAGAGTTTGCAGTGAGTCCCTGTGGAAATGCTGGACTGGAGAGTTTGCAGTGAGTCCCTGTGGAAATGCTGGGCTGGAGAGTTTGCAGTGAGTCCCTGTGGAAATGCTGGGCTGGAGAGTTTGCAGTGAGTCCCTGTGGAAATGCTGGGCTGGAGAGTTTGCAGTGAGTCCCTGTGGAAATGCTGGTCTGGAGAGTTTGCAGTGAGTCCCTGTTGAAATGCTGGGCTGGAGCGTGATCGCCAGACAGAGGCGGGAAGCTTTGGACAAGTTTGCTGCACACGTAAGGGTGGGACACACAGGATGAAGATCTCCTAGCATCCGCAACCGACTGTCCGCAGTTTTCTGGCTGCTTGCTGACTGAGAGAGGGAAGGGAAGGAGGAGTAGAAGGGGAGGGGAAGGAGGAGTAAAAGGGGGAGGGGGAAGAGGGAATAAAAGGGGGAGGGAATTGGGAGTAAAGGGGGAGGGGAAGGGGGGTATAGGGGGAGGGGAAGGGGGGAGCAAATGGGGGAGGGGAAGGGGGAGGAAAGGGGGAGAGGAAGGGGGAGAAGAGGGGGAGAGGAAGGGGGAGCAAAGGGGGTAGGGGAAGGGAACTAAAGGGGGGAGGGGAAGGGGGGACCAAAGGGGGGAGGGGGCGTAAAGGGGGAGGGGAAGGGGGAGTAGAGGGGGAGGGGAAGGGGGAGCAAAGAGGGAAGGGGAAGGGGGAGTAAAGGGGGAGGGGAAGGGGGAGTAGAAGGGAAGAGGAAGGGAGGAGCAAAGGGGGGAGGGGAAGGGGGAGTAAAGGGGGAGGGGAAGGGGGAGTAGCGGGGGAGTAGAAGGGGGTAGGGGAAGGAGAACTAAAGGGGGGAGGAGAAGGGGGGAGCAAAGGGGGAAGGGGGAGTAAAGGGGGAGAGGAAGGGGGAGTAGAGGGGGAGGGGAAGGGGGAGCAAAGGGGGAAGAGGAAGGGAGAGTAAAGGGGGAGGGGAAGAGAAAGTAGAGGGAGAGGGGAAGGGGGGAGCAAACGGGGGAGGGGGAGTAAAGAGGGAGGGGAAGGGAAGAGTGACATTTCATAGAGAGAAAGGGGAGGGGAGGAGAGGGGAGAGGGAGGGAGAGGGGAGGGAGAGGGAGAAGCATATCCACATGGACGGAGGACAGCTGCAACCCAGTGTAGGAGGAGTGGCGAGGATGCCAACACGGTGCAGGGAGGCAACATTCCTCCTGGTGTCTGCGACTGGCAGCCAGGTCGTCTGCTGCTGTAGACAAGTGCAAGTCTGCAGGTTTCACGCTCCCAGGCAAACAAACTTCGGGCAGCGGAGCGCATAGCGGAAGTTCGCTTGGTGGAATCCCTCGAACATTTCACATGCTTTCCGACGCTGCCAGCGGCGCCTGTGCACAGGTCTTTGCTTAGTCTGCATTGTTGCTGAGGACAAAACGGCGACTGCCAATTTTTTTCTAGAAAGATTGATGTCGCGAAAACAATACGTCGCCTTTAGTCGTATGTGGTCTCTCAGTGTCGCCATTTTGCTGCAGTGCTGTGGAGCCCCTTCCGTTCCTTCTCCTCCTGCTTCTCGTCCTCGTCGTGGACCTCTTCCTGCTCCTGTTGCTCCTCCTCCTGCTGCTCCTCCTCCTCCTGCTCTTACTGCTGCTGCTGCTGCTCCTCCTGCTGCTCCTCCTCCTCCTCCTCCTGCTACTCCTCTACTGCTGCTCCTGCTGCTCCTGCTGGTCCTCCTCCTCCTGCTCCTGCTCCCACTCCTGTTCCCTACTCCTCCTGCTCCTCCTGCTCCTCCTGCTCCAGCTGCTCTTCCTGCTCCTGCTCCTCCTCCTCCTCTTCTTCCTCCTCCTCCTCCTCCTCCTCCTCCTCCTCCTCCTCCTCCTCCTCCTCCTCCTCCTCCTCCTCCTCCTCCTCCTCCTCCTCCTCCTGCATCTCTCCTCCTCCTCCTCCTGCTCCTCCTCCTCCACCTCCTCCTGCTCCTGCATCTCCTCCTCCTCCTTCTCCTCCTCCT
>JAWQFJ010028213.1:165000-170000 GCA_034096865.1 Theodoxus fluviatilis | reverse complement strand
CCAGTACAGTGTTCAGACAGGTAGACATGTATCCAATACAGTACAGTGTCCAGACAGGTAGACACGTGTCCAATCCAGTACAGCCTCCAGACAGGTAGACATGTGTCCAATCCAGTACAGCCTCCAGACAGGTAGACATGTGTCCAATCCAGTACAGCCTCCAGACAGGTAGACATGTGTCCAATCCAGTACAGTGTCCAGACAGGTAGACACGTGTCCAATCCAGTACAGCCTCCAGACAGGTAGACATGTGTCCAATCCAGTACAGCCTCCAGACAGGTAGACATGTGTCCAATCCAGTACAGCCTCCAGACAGGTAGACATGTGTCCAATACAGTACAGTGTCCAGACAGGTAGACATGTGTCCAATCCAGTACAGTGTCCAGACAGGTAGACATGTGTCCAATCTAGTACAGCCTCCAGACAGGTAGACATGTGTCCAATCTAGTACAGCCTCCAGACAGGTAGACATGTGTCCAATACAGTACAGTGTCCAGACAGGTAGACATGTGTCCAATCCAGTACAGCCTCCAGACAGGTAGACACGTGTCCAATCTAGTACAGCCTCCAGACAGGTAGACACGTGTCCAATCCAGTACAGCGTTCAGACAGGTAGACACGTGTCCAATCCAGTACAGCCTCCAGACAGGTAGACACGTGTCCAATACAGTACAGTGTCCAGACAGGTAGACATGTGTCCAATCCAGAACAGCCTCCAGACAGGTAGACACGTGTCCAATCTAGTACAGCCTCCAGACAGGTAGACACGTGTCCAATCCAGTACAGCGTTCAGACAGGTAGACACGTGTCCAATCCAGTACAGTGTCCAGACGGGTAGACACGTGTCCAATCCAGTACAATGTCCAGACAGGTAGACACGTGTCCAATCCAGTACAGCCTCCAGGCAGGTAGACACGTGTCCAATCCAGTACAGTGTCCAGACAGGTAGACACGTGTCCAATGCAGTACAGTGTCCAGACAGGTAGACATGTGTTCAATACAGTACAGCGTCCAGACAGGTAGACACGTGTCCAATGCAGTACAGTGTCCAGACAGGTAGACACGTGTCCAATGCAGTACAGTGTCCAGACAGGTAGACATGTGTTCAATACAGTACAGCGTCCAGACAGGTAGACACGTGTCCAATGCAGTACAGTGTCCAGACAGGTAGACACGTGTCCAATGCAGTACAGTGTCCAGACAGGTAGACATGTGTTCAATACAGTACAGCGTCCAGACAGGTAGACATGTGTCCAATACAGTACAGTGTCCAGACAGGTAGACACGTGTCCAATGCAGTACAGTGTCCAGACAGGTAGACATGTGTTCAATACAGTACAGCGTCCAGACAGGTAGACACGTGTCCAATGCAGTACAGTGTCCAGACAGGTAGACATGTGTTCAATACAGTACAGTGTCCAGACAGGTAGACACGTGTCCAATGCAGTACAGCGTCCAGACAGGTAGACACGTGTCCAATGCAGTACAGCCTCCAGACAGGTAGACACGTGTCCAATCCAGTACAGTGTCCAGACAGGTAGACACGTGTCCAATCCAGTACAGCCTCCAGACAGGTAGAATGTGTCCAATCCAGTACAGCCTCCAGACAGGTAGACATGTGTCCAATCCAGTACAGCCTCCAGGCAGGTAGACATGTGTCCAATACAGTACAGCCTCCAGACAGGTAGACATGTGTCCAATCCAGTACAGAGTCCAGACAGGTAGACACGTGTCCAATCCAGTACAGTGTCCAGACAGGTAGACAAGTGTCCAATACAGTACAGAGTCCAGACTTGCTTTTGTTTATTTGTCATGACACTTTTTTCAAGTGCTTGCCTTTTTATTTGCTTGTTTGTTCATCGTGTGTCTGTTTTGTTTTTTTTGCTAACTGTACAGGGTTAGTATTTTATTAGTTTGATTTAGTTCTGATCGGTTAGTAGGACGATTTTTGGCAGGTTGGCTGGTTATCCAGTCCATTGATTTGTTTGCTGACTGATTCGTAGCTTGCGTTGTTTATTCAGTCTATTCAGTCAGAGCCTGCTCGCCAATCTCACAGAATGGAAATGAATCTGCCCTACTTGATGTAAATCTGCCCTACGTGATGTAAATCCGCCCTACTTGGTGTCAATCAACCACATGCACACGGATGCAAAATGCACTTTTGGGTGCAAGCCCGGGCAGGGCAGAGAAAAGGTCTTGGAGAGTTTGTTCCTGGGCTGACATTGGAGTTTTAGTAGGGAACCGAGGTTTCTATCGCCTCTCGGATGCAGTGCTGCCTTTCCAATGCAGTGCTCCCTTTCCAGTGCAGTGTAGTGCTGCCTTTCAAGTGCAGTGCTCCCTTTCCAGTGCAGTGTAGTGCTGCCTTTCCAGTGCAGTGCTCCCGTTCACTGCAGTGCTCCCGTTCAATGCAGTGCTCCCTTTCCAGTGCAGTGCTCCCTTTCCACTGCAGTGCTCCCTTTCCAATGCAGTGCTCCCTTTCCAATGCAGTGCTGCCTTTCCAATGCAGTGCTCCCTTTCCAGTGCAGTGTAGTGCTGCCTTTCCAATGCAGTGCTGCCTTTCCAATGCAGTGCTCCCTTTCCAGTGCAGTGTAGTGCTGCCTTTCCAATGCAGTGCTCCCTTTCCAATGCAGTGCTCTCTTTCCAATGCAGTGCTCCCTTTCCAATGCAGTGCTCCCTTTCCAATGCAGTGCTCCCTTTCCAATGCAGTGCTCCCTTTCCAATGCAGTGCTCTCTTTCCAATGCAGTGCTCTCTTTCCAATGAAGTGCTCCCGTTCAATGCAGTGCTCCCTTTCCACTACAGTGCTCCCTTTCCAATGCAGTGCTCCCGTTCAATGCAGTGCTCCCTTTCCAATGCAGTGCTCCCTTTCCAGTGCAGTGCAATGCTCCCTTTCACTGCAGTGCTTCATTTCCAATGCAGCGCTCCCTTTCCACTGCAGTGCTCCCTTTCCAATGCAGTGCTCCCTTTCCAATGCAGTGCTCCCTTTCCATTGCAGTGCTCCCTTTCCAATGCAGTGCTGCCTTTCCAATGCAGTGCTCCCTTTCCACTGCAGTGCTTCCTTTCCAATGCAGTGCTCCCTTTCCACTGCAGTGCTTCCTTTCCAATGCAGTGCTCCCTTTCCAATGCAGTGCTCCCGTTCAATGCAGTGCTCCCTTTCCAATGCAGAGCTCCCTTTCCAATGCAGTGCTTCCTTTCCAATGCAGCGCTCCCTTTCCACTGCAGTGCTCCCTTTCCAATGCAGTGCTCCCTTTCCACTGCAGTGCTCCCTTTCCAATGCAGTGCTGCCTTTCCAATGCAGTGCTCCCTTTCCACTGCAGTGCTTCCTTTCCAGTGCAGTGCAATGCTCCCTTTCCACTGCAGTGCTTCCTTTCCAATGCAGTGCTCCCTTTCCAATGCAGTGCTCCCTTTCCACTGCAGTGCTCCCTTTCCAATGCAGTGCTCCCGTTCAATGCAGTGCTCCCTTTCCAATGCAGTGCTGCCTTTCCAATGCAGTGCTTCCTTTCCAGTGCAGTGCTCCCTTTCCAATGCAGTGCTCCCTTTCCAATGCAGTGCTGCCGTTCAATGCAGCGCTCCCGTTCAATGCAGTGCTCCCGCTCAATGCAGTGCTCCCTTTCCAATGCAGTGCTCCCTTTCCAGTGCAGTGCTGCCTTTCCAATGCAGTGCTGCCGTTCAATGCAGTGCTCCCGCTCAATGCAGTGCTCTCTTTCCAGTGCAGTGCTCCCTTTCCAATGCAGTGCTCCCGTTCAATGCAGTGCTCCCGCTCAATGCAGTGCTCCCTTTCCAGTGCAGTGCTCCCTTTCCAATGCAGTGCTGCCGTTCAATGCAGTGCTCCCGTTCAATGCAGCGCTCCCGTTCAATGCAGTGCTCCCGCTCAATGCAGTGCTGCCTTTCCAGTGTAGTACTCCCTTTCCAGTGCAGTGCTCCCTTTCCAATGCAGTGCTCCCGCTCAATGCAGTGCTGCCTTTCCAGTGCAGTGCTGCCTTTCCAGTGCAGTGCTCCCTTTCCAATGCAGTGCTGCCGTTCAATGCAGTGCTCCCGCTCAATGCAGTGCTGCCTTTCCAGTGCAACGCTCCCTTTCCAATGCAGTGTTGCCGTTCAATGCAGTGCTCCCGTTCAATGCAGTGCTCCCGCTCAATGCAGTGCTGCCTTTCCAATGCAGTGCTCCCTTTCCAGTGCAGTGCTCCCTTTCCAATGCAGTGCTCCCGTTCAATGCAGTGCTCTCTTTCCAGTGCAGTGCTCCCTTTCCAATGCAGTGCTGCCGTTCAATGCAGTGCTGCCTTTCCAATGCCGTGCTCCCGCTCAATGCAGTGCTCTCTTTCCAGTGCAGTGCTCCCTTTCCAATGCAGTGCTCCCGTTCACTGCAGTGCTCCCGTTCAATGCAGTGCTCCCTTTCCAGTGCAGTGCTGCCTTTCCAACGCAGTGCTGCCTTTCCAATGCAGTGCTGCCGTTCAATGCAGTGCTCCCTTTCCAGTGCAGTGCTCCCTTTCCAATGCATTGCTGCCTTTCCAATGCAGTGCTGCCTTTCAATGCAGTGCTCCCGTTCAATGCAGTGCTCTCTTTCCAATGCAGTGCTGCCTTTCCAATGCAGTGCTCCATTTCCAATGCAGTGCTGCCGTTCAATGCAGTGCTGCCTTTCCAATGCAGTGCTCCCTTTCCAATGCAGTGCTGCCGTTCAATGCAGTGCTCCCGCTCAATGCAGTGCTGCCGTTCAATGCAGTGCTCCCGCTCAATGCAGTGCTGCCGCTCAATGCAGTGCTCCCGCTCAATGCAGTGCTGCCGTTCAATGCAGTGCTCCCGCTCAATGCAGTGCTGCCGTTCAATGCAGTGCTCCCGCTCAATGCTGTGCTGCCTTTCCAGTGTAGTTTTCCCGTTCAATGCAGTGCTCCCGTTCGAGCAGTCTATTTGCGCTGAGACTGGGACCTGTAGAGCAGCATTGGCAAGGCTGTTTCTATTGAATTTCTCCTTGCCTGCGCCACCTTCGTCTCTGATGACGTACTTATGC